>NAJN01000482.1:0-22039 GCA_005059845.1 Cryomyces minteri | reverse complement strand
CGTCATTCAGCCCTCGTGTGTCCCTTTCTGTGGCGGTAGCCAATGTCACAAGACACGTCGACTCATGAGCACAAGAAGGGAGCCCGTATAAGTATTTAAAGCGGGTGTTTGCGCTCTAGCTTTCGACAGGTCTGTCTAGTAGAGGGGAACTCGAGCGTTTGTAGACGGAGGCTCTTGTCTAGCTTTCGATAGGTCTGTCTAGTAGAAGGGAACTTAAGCGTCTATAGACGGAGGCTCTTATCTAGCTTCTAGTAGCTAAGCCTAGGGGAGAGGAGACCGAGTGTTTAGTAGCGGAGGCTCTTATCTAATTAGCTATTCACCTACATAGGTAATAGCGCCTATTAAGAGTAGATGTTTTACGATTACCTAACTTTAGAACGCTTAGTAGCCGCGGCTAGGTTCCTGCATTTACGCTACGCAATTGAGTTGTTAATCTACTCCTTTACTACGTCGAACACTCTAGACATGTGTTCTTATAGTAGGCGTCGATGTAAATCTTCTATGTTAAATGTACGGGGTTAAGGTTAGATACCTACGAAGGCTCAACGGTAGTTGCTCTAAGTGCGGTAGATGCTAGAGGGTGTGTAGGAAGACGTGCTATCGCTATATCTAACGTTCTGGCTGTAGACACATGAGCTTGCTATTAGGAAAGTTTAAAGGTAGTTGCTTGAGGCGCGGTAGGTGCTAGAGGGCGTGTAGAAAGGCGTGCTATTCTTAAGTAGCCCCTAACCTGCTTTGCAAAGCTGTTACTATTTCTTAGCCTCCTCTACAACTATAAGCTTAAACGTGCGCATGCCTCTTGTCCGGCTGTCATCACTTTCATTGTCACAAACCTCCTAAGAGGCACTAGTATGACGCTGTTTCTGACGGGATTAACGGGGAGATTGCAAGATGGGGTTGCAGACAAACACAGCGACGCGAAACACATTTGAGAAGACAAAATCGTGTCAAAGCGTTTGTGACTTGCAGAGTCGTCCCCAAACATGCTCTAATGAAGCATGATAATAGAAGCGGTTCTGGGAGAGCAAGCCCCTGGTCATGCCACCCATGGCGTGACTGACAACACTTCCAGTACAAGAGGCCGGTTATCATGGACGACACCTCCCTTTGTCAGTCTTCAGTACCCTCCAATATCCTCCGGAGGTGGAAGGCCACCGATTCGCTCAATGATGACTTTGCGATACACCAGACATCCCCCTGCCACTCAAGGTGCCATCCACATCTTTCCTCAGGCTATTGCGGACGCGTCAGGTACAGAACATCAGAGCGGTCCCGGGGCTCGGCCGTATAAGTGTGTGTCAGTCGCTTTGTGTACGGGCTTCACCTTGCCTGCGCTCAAGCAACGACGGAGAATGCTGGCACGGATCGCGGCTGTGCTGCAGCGATACCGTACACTAGCAGACACCGAAGGCAGAGCCCTTGAGATACTGTCGTAGTGACAGCTCAACATACATTCGCTGCTTCGGAGAACTGTTCCATTTGCGACCACGCCGACTTCCTGCACCTACTGTGGGTGCGTTTGTCACAAAGACTCGGTCGTCCTTCGTAGACAGTGATTAAGAAAAGGCCATCAATTTGAGTAAACGAAGAAGTCGAGATTGAGAACCAGCATACCGTCCACTATGCCCTCCATAAAGCAAGCTTTCGAGCCTCGTGCTACTGAGATCACACTTTGACTATCGTAGCGGATCTCAAATGTAGTCCTCGGTATCTACAAGGACTCGGGGACGACTGGAGGTACGACGATGCATGTCCGTCAACAAGACACCCTCTACTTCAAGTGGTGAGAACTACTGCAAGCCGATAGAACTACCGTATCCTTGTACCAGGTTCGTAGCTTATGCCCTCTTGGTTATTCGAATGCAGGCACATCTACGGCAGATCCACGACCCACACGTAAGCTTGACGGCCTCGTTCCGAGAGCGAGGGTGGAGCGCAAGACCGTGCGGCGTCTTCAAGACACAGCCGCACCACTGGGAATGTATTTGATTGATGGAAGGATGGATGTGCAAATAAGGTGCTGATATAGCGCGTCGGTTGCTACCGAGACCGAGCTTCTCGCACCGAAACCGAGGAGCTAGACTTGGTTCAGACTATAGCTCTCCATCAGCTTCATTAGGCGACGAAACCAACGGCGTTTATATAAGGGCACGTCGCCCAGCGTTCAATAGAGTTTTCCATCACACATTCCACAGTTCGATTTCTACACTCATATCTTCGCCGAAAACTCTCCTCGACATACGCCGCTCGTTCATCATCAATCGCAAGTCCAGCCGTACTCATGTTGTCCATCCACTCTAGCGACGTGCTCGCCGGTTTCAAATATTACCACTACACGCCTTCGCTTCCCGCCGCCGCTCTCTTCGTTGTCCTCTTCGCTCTGGCTACAGGTCTGCATGCATATCAGATGTTCCGCACTAGAACCTGGTTCATGATCGCCTTCTGCATCGGCGGCCTACGTAAGTTTCTGCCCCCCACGCGGACTGTAGGCACACCTTCGAGTCAGATTCCAGACATACGTGAAGGTTAAGCGAGCTCGTGCTGTGGCCTTACATCCCTATGGATGTCTTGTTTGCTGATCCGTGTCTTAATCGATGTGCCCCTGGCTCTTCTGATAGACTCATTCAATGCCGTCATTAAGAATCAAGTAATGGAGCTGACCCATATGGTTCATGTACAGTCGAACTCATCGGTTACATCGGACGAGCGATGTCAGCGGCACAGCAACCTGGAGCTTGGACGTTGGGTCCATTCGTCCTCCAAAGCACGTTGTTGCTCGTCGCGCCCGCCCTGTTCGCAGCCTCGATCTACATGGAACTCGGACGCATCGTACAGATGGTGGATGGTGACACCCACCTGTTCATCCGCCGCAAGTGGATGACCAAGATATTAGTTTGTGGCGATGTCTTGTCATTTCTCATGCAAGGGTCCGGTACGTCTCGAGATAGATGCCCCAAACCTCCGCTTCCACTCGCCGCATTCTTCCTCCGTTTCTATATCGACTAGGAAACTGACCAAACAATCTATCATCAGGAGGCGGTCTGATGTCCAGCAAATCAGCAGACTCGATTAAGACTGGCCAGAACATTGTCGTCGGCGGCCTCTGGGTCCAGATAATCTTTTTCGGCATGTTCGTCGCCACTACCACTTTCTTCCATCTCCGGTTGCGCAAAGTGCCGACAGACCGCTCCGCTGTCACTCCTTGGAGGAAGCACATGTTCGCGCTCTACCTCACGAGTGGGCTGATTCTCGTACGATCCGCCGTTCGTGTGGTCGAATACCTGCAGGGCTTTACTGGGTACTTGCTCGAGCACGAAGTATTCCTCTATGTCTTCGACGCCATGCTAATGCTGTCGGTCATGCTCATCATGAATTGGATCCACCCGAGCGAGGTACGGGCCTGCATTCGTGGTGGCAAATCCGTCACTGGATTTCGGCTCGCTGCTGTTTCAGTGTGATTATCTATACCCGATTAATTCGCGGAATGTCTCAGGCGCGAATAGTGTGTTCTGTGAGTACGGGTGAGCGGTCTTCCAGTTTTTACTCTCAGTCTGCTTATCAAAAATAAAGTCCGCATGGGACTCTATAAAGACGTGCGGCCAACTCCCTGATGCCTCTGTGTAAATTCTGAAGCGAAAAGCACACTTCCAAATCCAAACAGCAGTGACTGTAAGGAGCCGCTCAACAGCGGTCTTGTTTGCGACAATCTCATATTTGCATAATGGGGAGCCCCTTAGCCAGTTGGTCCTCTGGCCAGCACAGCCAAGTTTGCCAATCCGGTTCCAGAACTTTTTTGATCGCCTGCATAGCCTGCTGGCTCCACCCGTGAACATACCATTTGTTTCCAAAGATGCTCGACAGAATGGCAAGATGTGCGAGGATGATAAGCGCGGCTGGTTGACAGTCCTGTATCAGTGTCATATAACCTGATGATACACTGATCGCGAACTTCCAGACCACGCCAGTCTCAAAATCTCCGTCGGTGCGGAGATACACCAAAGTCTTATAGATACCCTCAAGTTCGGCCAGTGCCTCCGCACAGAGCCCTTGCACGGCTAGATCGATTCGACAGTCATGTACCATATCGCGCAGATCGTCGAAATGTGGCTGTAGACTAAGTGGAAGAGCACGCCCAGCGAACTCGGGGAAGACGTGGCCGTAAAGCATCGGCTTCAGCGGCCCGTTGTTTATCCATACAGTGGAGGGTCTGAGCACTTCTCGTACGCCTCGAGTCAGCACGAAGAGCTCAACGATGTCGTCGATGCACATGGTCCCGCTGTGGAGCGCCGGCTCGGTTCGGCATGACGAGACAGACATGGAGAATACGGATATCAACGCCGCGAGGGCGAAAAACGCATTGCAATTTTCCACGGTGATCGTAAGTAGGACGGAGCGAAATGCGCCCAGCGCGAGACTTTGGTGCTTGTTGGATAGCGACAGATATTTTTCATTGTTCGGGGCCCGCAGATGAGCCAAATGCCTGGCAGATATAGCAAGTAGGCCATGCATGAGGCATTGGTGAGTGACTGCTTCTTCAGGGATCCAAGTCTGCCACAACTTCTGAATGTCCTTCCGTGTCGAGAACGTGAGGCATGTACTGGTGCTGTAGTGGTGCATCAAATACAAATCATGACTCCAATCTTCGAGGTTTGGAGCTTGGGGCTGGCCAACATAATCTGCTAGAAGAACGAATGGATCTGGGCTTAGTGAAACCTAATGAATCCAAAGTGAGACGAAAGTTATTGCGAAGACCCCCATTGTTTGTGCTTCAGGAGATCCGTCAAGGCAGAATATCAGCAAGGATGTACTTACATTCCCACGCACAGACGCTAATGGTTCTACAGATTGTTGATGTGAGGTCTGACCCCCTAAGAGTGAAGTGGCATCGGTACGGAGGAGGCTGCACTGTTCGTTGCGCCTCGCACAGGCACGGCAAGGTCGATTCTCGTCACACTTCCAGCAAGCCAGCTTGATTAGCTGCAAGTATCAAGCACTCTTGAGAGGGGCTGAGACTTGCTTTGACACGTCTTCGTTTGCAGCTGGTGCAGCCACGACGAGACTTCTTGTGGCCTACCAAAGGCATCGGATGCTAAGAAGCGCCGAAAAACTTGTGTTAGTGTGGAATTGTTCGTCGAATGTGGTGAGCGTCAGATATAGCCTCGATGCGTTATAAGGAAGCAGTCAGCCCTGACTCGGTCAAGACACGAATGGGATGCCGTTCGGCCAAGGCGATATGCCGAGCCACTTAGGTTCACGCCGAACCCTCTTGATGCAAGTCCGACTAGGGCGAGAGCGTCGAGCAGTGGTGTTGGGAAGAAGAACAACAGCATTCATCCATGTTGATGGCGAGATAGACGAGCAAGCAGCGACAACATGACTCGAAGCGGTGATTGCTCGTGCGATCGAGGTGCGAGATGCCCCGCATCCGTTTACTTAGGGCTGCCCCGCGCAACGCCCGAATCAACGGCAGGTGAGTCGGTGCTTCGGAATCCTAGACAACTTCTCCAGGCGTTGGTCGCGACTCTATCCAACGCACGAACGACCGCCAGGAACAGGTAGAAAATCGGGCATGCCGTAGTGCAAGAGCACGGGATAGGTTGTTCATCGCCTCGAACAATGGCGTTGACGGACTGGGGTCTGGCACACCATGCGCCGCTTCTCCGCATCGCTGAGTATTTATAACAAGTGACTCACCATGGACTTTTTTTCGAACTCATCTCACTGCATAGGAAACCTGCTCGACCTTCTTGCTACGATGTTTCAATTTATCATTTGGGTCTCCCTCTGTTGTCTATGGCAACTCGCCTACGGAATGCCGTCGGCTGCTCCAGAAGGAACTGTGAGACCACACAGCTCTTCGGCCGCATCACCTCCCTGCTCAGCATTGTCGATTCCAAAACCCGAGCTGTTTGGTGCCGAGATCATCTCTTTGTCTGCTCATGCGGTTCACAACTACTCGATCGATGCGGGTGCAAGCAGTACCTTCCGGGCTCAGAACTACACCAGTCTCGAGTTTTGCCAAGTCAACATCACCTACACCCATTCGGGCACCAACGACTCTATTCACGTTCAGGTGTGGCTTCCGCTCAGCGGATGGAACCATCGTTTCATGGGCACAGGTGGAGGTGGGTATGCCACGGGCGCGTTCGACCTTGCTCTGGCTCCCGCTATCAATCGGGGCTACGCTGCCGCTTCTACTGACGGCGGACACGTGGTCTCGGTTGCCACTGCGAGGAGCTGGGCGTTGGCAAGTCCTGGGAACGTGAACCAGTACTTGCTGCTAGACTTTGCTTCGAAGAGTCTACATGACATGGCCGTACTTGGCAAAGCCGTGACAGAGAGCTTCTACGGGAAGGCACCGAACTATTCGTATTGGGATGGATGTTCAACTGGCGGGCGACAGGGACTTATGGAAGCGCAGCGATATCCAAACGATTACCACGGCATTCTTGCTGCAGCACCCGCAATCAACTGGCCGAAATTCCTCCCCTCGGAGAGTTGGCCGCAGGTCGTGATGAACGAGGAGCATGTCTATCCCGACCAGTGCGAGTTCGATGCAATTACGGCAGAAGCGGTGAAAGCGTGCGATTCCATCGATGGCGTCAAAGATGGTATCATCGCCGCCACCGGGCTATGCCATTTTGATCCGCACAGCCTCGTGGGACAATCATTTACTTGCAACACCGATGGAACAAAACGCTTATATTCGAACGCTGCTGCCACCATTGTGCAGGAGACGTGGAACGGCCCGCACAAAAACAGCACAACTTTGTGGTATGGGCTTAATCCGGGCACCTCGCTTTCCGGCCTGGCATTCACAAATCGCACTGTGGCTGGAATCTCTTATGGAGTCCCGTTCCCGATTAGTGACGATTGGATCCAGCTGTTTGTGAAGAAGGACCCATCGTTCAACACCACCAGCATCACTGCTAGTGACTTCGCATCAATCTTCCATCAATCTTACCAAGAGTACGAATCGATCATGGGTACAGACGATCCCGATTTGTCCGCCTTCCGGAACGCAGGTGGAAAGATGATAACCTGGCACGGCCTCGCAGATCAACTCATTTTCCCCAATGGCACGGTTGATTACTACCAGCGAGTCATGGCTGTCGATTCAAAAGTTCGAGACTACTATCGCCTCTTCTTAGCTCCGGGCGTTGGTCATTGTGGGGGCGGCATTGGTCCAACGCCAGATGACCAACTCGGAGCTCTGATAGATTGGGTGGAACACGGCACCGCACCGAGCATGCTGTCCACGACCAGCCCACCTGTCGCTGGTACACAGACCCACCGGCCTCTCTGCGTCTACCCTCTTGTCGCTCGTTGGGATGGTATCGGCGACTCCACCAAGGGCTCGTCGTACAAGTGTTCCGCTTCGTATACATAGGCCCGATTTTGCGACTACGGATCACCGGTCGCGGCAGTCGAGACACTTCGGGGACAACTTTGTGCCAGGATCTCAGCACCGCACAATGATAGCCAGCGGTAGAAGATGGACTACGTTTATGTGCCTCGTACAACATGGACAGTAGCACCAGAGCTGCTACACAGACCAGCTGGTAGATGTCGAGCGATAGTCTGGAGCAGGAGCGGCTTCGAGATCACTTGACTGCCAGGGCAAATGGTGGTCAGTCGTCTGTCACTTCTTGTATGCCGTAATTCTCTTTCTTTGGTCTCATCAAAGTGCGGTGTTGCAGACCATCTTGTGATACTCGACAAAGTGCCTGTCGATTTTACACTGGCTTTTTCGTCGATGGCATTCTCGGGTCCGATTTACAGTGTGGCTCATGTCCAGCGATTGAGAAGCACGTGTATGTGTGGTGTCTATAGGTAAGTACTTGAGGAACCTACACAACATACGCCTGTGCGTCACGCGAAACGTACAACGTAAAAAACTCCACAATCCTTTTCTCATCACTTCGGCGTATCACTTCCCCACATCTCAGCTGCTGCGACCTCCCTGCCTGGCATCTCTTGTGGCGGGGACTGTGGAGGATACTGCGGCGGTGAGCCGTGCCTTGCCGCTACATGCTCCAACTCAGACCGCGTCATCTTCTCTTCCATCTCCTTCCTTTCGATCTTCTCCTGCTTGAAACGCCTCATAAAGATGATCAGGGCGGTGATGGCGGCGAGAGCGATGAGGCCGACGGGAATACCGACTGCGAGACCGACTGTGCGAGCCGTAGCTGACGATGTCGACAAAGATGATGACGACGTGGGTGATGGCGTGAAGGAAGAGGAGGTTGGACTACTGATGCCCCCGGCTGAGGCGGTTGTGCTACCAGCTGTTGTAGTGGTTGCCGTGGGGGAGCTTAAAGTCTGCGACGTAGTCGCTGTGGTCCCTCCCTGAGTCGAGCCATTCACATCCACGTACGGTCCCAATCGATTCGTGCCGTCGCCATTTATCACAGCAACGATATACCCAGGCGTCCATTGGAAGGTTGAGTTGTTGCAGCAGGAACCAGTGCCAAAGTCAGTGGTCAGGCAGCAGGCGGTCTTGTTCTGAACGCTGCAAGATTGAATCCAAATTGCGCCGCTCATGGGTGGCCCTATTATTAGTGCCTGCGTCAGTGCATTTCGTGAGCATCAATGGAAAACAACAATGGTAAACTTCTATCCACCTGAGATGAGACATTGACTCGGGCAATCGCTCGACCGCCAGGCCGAATCTGTGCAGCTCTGTCTGTATGTTACGCCAGACCAGTCTTGGAAGCAGGTCCCGCTGGTGTAGCATGCGTCGTTATGCCTACAACAAGCGCCTGCTCCTCCGCGTTGTGCAGCAGCTGTAACGTTGCAGACGTAGCCGTCCGTGTCGAGACTGCCGTCGGGATAGTAGCAACGCGGTTCTGTGATGCCCGCGGCTTGGAGGACGTACAGCGACGTCGCCATAACGAGTGACAAGAGCATCGTGCTGGAATACGCCAACCCTCTCACGGTTTGGTTTCAGAAACAACAACAGAATTGACTGGAGAAAAGTGAAGGCTCCTGAGAAGGCGTCCAGCTCTTATATTGAAGTGCTCTTGCCTGGCCCCCACGTGGAGCGAACAATGCCGTCGACTCTCAGACTTAGTGCTCCACCAAATTGAGGACGCAATATGTGCCGCTTTCCTACTCAGTAACTTCGCGACAACGTATATTTGTGAAAATCTGAAGACACAGAACCACTCGTAGACGCTTAGTTGTCTGTCCTGAGGTGACCTGTTCATTGTTTATGGTCTTACAGCTAGCTAGTCTACCACGAATCTACAGAGTCCACGCTTTGTTTCGCTCCGCGTGCACCTCAAACTTCGAGGCACGGGAGGCCAAGCGCAACGGGTCGCACCCTTGCTCGTGAGACGTTGCTGCAAGGCCCCCAGCACTGAAAGCCACACGCAATCGGACAAGCGCCGACAAGGCAGACATATCGCTCGATGGTTAGGGGAGCTATTCGAGGGCCTCAGGCGCTGTGCCGCACACATATGGTCTTTATGAGCTTACGCCGAACAGCAGGACCGATTTGGAAAGGACGTTCAAAGTATTTGGCACCCTTCGAAGAGTGTTGAATGCTAGGAGTGCAGAGGTTGATGGAAGCGTCTGGAATAGAGGTCTAACCGAAATCATGTATTTGCGGGTGCATACAGAGGTCGGCTGCTAGAGCAATTGCAGGAACGCTACCATCTTGAAAGAGAGACAGGGAGTAGATGTATAGGCTTGTTCGTTCGTGTATCTATTCAAGGTTCACCATTCAATCTGACACGCCGGCTGGAATCCATCCTGTCCAGACGCGTCCCTGAGTCTGCACCGGCTTTAGCATCCCTCAGCTTTGCTTTATGTCGAGTCCTGCATGCTCATTGACCGAATGTAGCTCCGTAAATAGGCTGTTCTGCCGTACTTTGTTTCGAGACAGTTGGACTGAATACTCCAGGCTCTACGCAATGCACAACGATGAGATCCAGTCGTCTTCCAACAGCCTTGCGTCAGGCCTCTTGGATGTGACGGAGAAGTTCACAACTCGGGCTCGAGACTGGCCCCAAATTTTGACGTGTCGACGTCTGCGTCGTCCACTCGTAGTGCCCCTCACACCATCCAAGACGCCAAACATCGTACTTCGTCTCCCCTCGAGATGACTGGACTAAGGAATGAGCATGTCACCGAAAATACTGTAGATGCTGCTAAACCACTTCGAGGTGAAGTGTATCTAGCTATTCTGCTGTCGGCCTCCTCAAGTGAGACGTGACGTCTTGACAGCCGCGTGGCCACCAGGGTGGGATATCGAACTTTAGCAGCTGCTTCTACCATCCCATCTCTATACACTAGTGATGAACTTTCTACTCATTACACTCGTTTGGTCTCTGCTCTACTGTCCAGCCTTTGCGCTCAACATCATTCTGAACAACGATGATGGTTTCGCCACTGCTCACATACGCGAGGTGAGCCTAAAGATCTTTCACGCAGCTTTTATTTCCTATACTCATCCGCGTCCAACTACGTAGCTCTACAAGGCTCTCAATGACGCTGGTCACAACGGTAACGTTACAAGACCGTATTCTATGACAGGGTGCTGAGGACTTCCAGCATGGATCGTAGCTCCTGTGTCGGACCAATCCGGCCAAGGCGGCCGTGTCTCTTTCACCACCAACGCAAACCTCACAGCACCAGGCCAGTTCAACTCAGTCCCTAAGGGTGCGCCCTCGTACGGCACAGACGCGAACGACAATCACATATGGTACTACGATGGCACACCGGTGGCCTGCACGTTCTTCGCCTTCGACTTCGTTGTCCCCAACTACTGGAGGGGCGCGAAACCAGATCTAGTGGTCGGTGGGCCCAACTTCGGCAACAATGCCGGACCGTTCATGTACACGCTATCTGGTACGATTGCGGCTGCTTACGCGGCTGTCGAGAGGGGTGTGCCAGCTGTTGCGTTCTCGGCGGGCAATGGACCAGGGAGGAGCTATCAGAGTGTCAATCAGAACACCGCATCGGGCTTTCCCGATCCCGCAACTATTCTTGCGGACCTCAGCACGAAACTCATTACGCAGATGGCAGGCAAAGCAAATGGAAGTCAACTGCTGCCGCCAGGCTATGGCATAAAGTATGTGATTTGCCAGCTTCCAAGTATGCTGTACAGATTTGACATGTTCTCCCAGCGTCAACTACCCGACTATATCGTCGACTACCGATGACTCATGCATCCAGCCCCCCTTCATCCACACCCGCATGACCGGCGAAGCATCCGCAAATCAAGCGGTCTTCGACCCCTTGACCGGCCTCTTCCACACGGCCAACTCTCCGCCCTCCAGCGGCATCAACACGTGCGTTAACGGCGACTGTTCCTTACCTGGCGAATCCACGGTCCAAGGCGACTGTCAGACTAGCGTCAGCATCTTCACTGTCGACTACGACGCGCCGAATGGGACGGCAAGGCAGGCTGCAGAGCGGGTGATGGGCGGGCTTGTGACGAGTGAAGCTGACGCGAAGAACTACACTGCTGGCAGCCAGCAGCCTCCTCCGGCAGTGAGCGGGTCCTCGAGCGCGTCTGCAACTGCTAGCACGGCAAGTCCGTCTCAAGCGCTGGCTGTACCGGCCTCGGGCTTTAGTATGTTCGGAGCGACGCTCGGTATACTGTTTGCTCTAATGATCAGTGAGCGATGAAGCTGTTTCAGTGATTCTTACAGGGGTATCTTTTTTCTCCATCTTGAAAACGTTCAATGTGGAACGACGGCCGTGTCTCTCGGTATTCGCTCTCGACACGCAGTTCTGCGGGACTACCAAGCCAATGGTCTTCCAGCTTTGGACCGGCCGCTGTACTACAAGACAAAGATGTTTGGGTCGGTGGCTGAACAGTTCCACACACAGAAGCGTGCCCACTCGGCTCGCGTGCTCGGACATGTCCGAACGTGCAGTCGACAAAGCAACGAAAGGAAGGGACACTTACACCTCAGCGCACTCAGCGAACGGAGGTGCGATTGGAGGGAGTGGAAGGATGCAGTGCAGGAGTGATTCTTTACCGGTATCGGGTAGGGTGCGTCAAACGAAGCGTCTCTGCCCGCGCGCCTCCAGCCCTTCAATTGGACCTTCGACGTGTCTTCCGCTCCGCTACGCTGCTAAGCCACACATGTGTGTGCCGCTTGGAGCACGTCTAGAAGCCCGGGTCGACGCCTGGCCGCAGATGCCGTGCGGCGGGGCGAAAGTGTGTGACTGAAGCCGCGGATGTGCGTCTTTCTCTGCATCAACATAACTCGCCGTGACCCCGCTGCAATCGTGGAGAGTCCCCCTGCCTTGCACGTGTCTACACTCTGCACTCTGAGGAACAGCTGTTGGCACCAGAAGCTCCTCTGCCAGCTCTTGCAATACCAAATTGAGCTGCTGCACAACCGGTCCCAGCACCCAAGTCCGTCTCACCGTGCAAGATGCCTTCCAGCCTCGCGACACCCGCCTACGTCGACCCCCTCCCCCTCTATCGCCGCGACCCCGAAACAGCCTCCATCCGCTCCTCAGCACCCTCTTACGTCTCCGAGGCACCGACCTACTACTCCACCGCACCCAGCCGCGACCACAGTCTCAGCCTCAGCAACAGCAACAGCAACAGCAACAGCAACAACAGCAGCAGCAACAGCAGCAGCAGCAGCAGCAGTCACGCGACCCTCCTGCCGCGTTCCAACTCCGTCCCCTCAGGCCTGCCCTCGCCGCGCTATGCACCGGGCTGGGAGCCGCGCGCGCACGGCGCCCTCAGCGACGTCGAAGCGCACAACTACAACGTCAGCCACTGGAGCTCCGTGCACAGCAGCCACGCGAGCCGGCAGTACCAGAACGTCGCGAGCCGGCGGGCGCTGCAGGCCGCGGCCGACCCGGCGGCGATCCTGAGCTCGATTGCGGAGAACGTGCGGACGGCGCCGGTGCGGTCGTCGACTTCCACGACGACAGCCTCTGCGTCTTCGACAGTGACGTCCACGCCCTCCTCTTCGTCGTCCTCCCCCTCCTCCTCCTCCTCCTCCGACACCCGCAGCCGCAACAACTCGGCCTCCTCCACCGCCTCCACTTCCAGCAGCAGCATCGCCCCCAGCGAGCCGGCCAGCCCACCCTTCTCGCCGCTCGAAGACCCCTACCTGGTCGGGCAGGCCGCGGCCGACGCGGCGCGCTCGCAGCGCACGTACCGCGAGTTCTGCGCGCGCGGCGCCGAGGAGGAGAAGAAGGAGAGCACGCAGTGGGACTTCATGCTGTCGCAGATGGCGGACTGGGACGAGCGGGAGAGGAGCTGGCGGAAGTTCCGGACCGAGGTTGGGCGGACGAAGATTCTGGGAAGACGGATCGGCATCGGCGGGCGGGGGAGCGTTTAGGCTGGGAGGCGGCATGAAGGCGCGGATGGATGGGAGGTGAAGGCGAAGATGACTGTTCTGCTCGGTCGGCGAGCTCTGGGAATCTCCTTGGTGGGTTTGTTTTGAGAAGGTCGAACCTCGGCCATCGTCTCTGCTGTCGGCGGTCGCCTGGATCTGGAGTCTTTGGGCGCGGCGCTACGGGCAATGCTCTCGTGGGCTCTGGAGCTGGAGCAGCAGTGTCAGGTGTGGTTATGGTAGCGTTCAGGAGGATGGCGTCGAACATATGGCGAGGCAATCTTGGGTACGGATGACGCCTTTTGGAGTCGCCAGCCGACACGAGAGGCGCTGCATCTTCAGGCCATCTGTGCAACGCTTCTACATCTCTTCGCTCGAAGTCGTTTGTCGCATGCCAACACATATTCAGACACACATCTCTACGTGAGTGAAGACGCTCCGGGCCATTTGTCCGTCCATCCATCTCAACCCGATACTGTGGACTTGTCCACTTCGCTCTCGGAAAGGTCGCGCGTGCACGAAGGACGTTCGACGTGGAGCGAACGAGATCCATCATGTTCCATCACACTAAAGCACAGCACACTCGTGCCCGTCATCACGCTTCTCTCTCCTCCACGCACAACTCTCTGCCCCCTCTCTCCCTCCATCCTGCTTGGACTGCGTTCGAGGGCAGTGAGTTGGAGTCACGTCGCGTACGGCGATATTTGCGGCGGGAAGAAAACAGAGTGGGAAGACGGAAGTGGTTGGGGGTCGGAAGGAGAGGAGACAGCTGTGTGGAAAGGAGTTGGCGGAAGGCTGCTACGGGTTGTAGACGGGTGGCAGAGATGAAGAAGAGTACGGTGGAGGAGCTTGTCTTTGGGAGATCTCAGGGGATTCGCTCGTGTAAGAGTGTGGCATTTCCAGGTTTGGTGCACCGTTTGCCACAGACTATACGGCGTGTTATCGGCGCGCTCGCTTTTTTCAGACGGTTTCAACTCCACGGCTTTTTGCCCGGTTGTAAGAAGTGGGGAGAATGATGAAGGACTCCGAACGCCCTGATTGCGTTTTCGTTACTAAAGGGGGTATCTTACAACGTCGTGACCAAAGACATGCCAAGCGATATCCATCCGCTGTCAACTTTCGTACTCACATATTCCCATCAAGGACTCAACATGGATTGAACAGAGTTCCCCGGTTCCTGCAAAGTTCAAGCGCACTGTACGCGCTATTCACGGCTCCAGATGCTCCTCACTCATCCTGCAATAGCGGTGCCCGTTCTCTGTCCTCGCTGACAATCTCACCACGCTTGAATGGGTCCTTGCCAACCAGACCAGGAACGCCCACGGCGATTGAGAAAAGGAAGATGAGGCCCATGATGACGAACGCAAAGATCCACTAGAGGGCGAAGACGTGTGTAAGAAACTGCGCGACGCCGAGAGCTGAGACGATCCAGTCAGCAACAGAACACAGTTGGAGGACCAGATAAGTGGCCACGACTTACAAGCAGCAAGGATGCTCAGTTCGAAGCCCATGGTGTAGTCTTTGAAGGCTACCAAGAAGAACATCCCGTATCCCAGGATACCCCAAATTGCAATGTTCGCGAAGATCCTGGCTACCAGGTTGTGCGCATTCACTGCTGCCGCACCGCACCAATACAGCGCCACGAAGTTCCACGCCAGCGGTCCGCTCACAACAGGTATGTGGATGAACCGAGGTGTCTTGGAGTGGCGGAAGTAGGCAGCGGAGAGGTTGGCAAAGTTGATGATGAGCAGCATTTCGGCGAGCCAGAAGTGCGACCGCACCCATAGGTGGATGAAGCCGAAAAGGAGCAGGTTGTGCAGGATGAAGTGGGAGCCAACGTTTGCGGCCGCATGGACGTAGGTGCTGTTTGAGGCGTAGAGATGCCAGCAGTAGCCGACCTGGAGGACGAAGAGGACGATCCTGTGAATTTATGAGCTCATGCTGTACGTCTGTGTAACGCTGACCCCTCAGCGCCTGGGTGCCAGCTGGACTTGAGGAGCGTGGGCATCACGACTACGGGACCGCTGGAACGCACCAGTATACGGAGGTGATAGCAGAGTTCAGCGCGAACGGAGTGTGTCGACGTCGGTTCTGGCCCCAGATGGTATCGCGGTGGTGTTTGCCCTCGTGCGGTTTCTGGAAGCTCCGTCAGAGATGCGCACGAGTGTCTGCTGGGCTCGACTATACCTCGAAGTCATAGTAGATGCTGGTCGCGACGACCAGAAGCCAGGAAGCTGCAGTACATAGCTTGTAGGCAACCAAGCTCCGTTGCGGGTATTCATCTCTGTTCATGAAGGGGTTGATTGAATGGACGCGCTCGTGGACCTCTTCGGCAGCTTCGTTTAGGTCTGGCATTGCGGTAACAAGCAGTCTGAGGTCTTTCCTCAGAAGTCTTTGAATTGTCTTGTTTTGAGCGTTGTTTGGATAGCTGAGGAGCGGCGTCAAAACTTGTCTAATTGTAGCTAGGTGCCGGCTCTATCGCAACGCTAACACACGTGTCTGCTTTGGGTTGGAATCTTAACGGCCGAGCAACCGAAACCTTCCATTCCCACACAGTAAGGTAAGGTACCTTGAACATCACACAACTGAGCATCGCACCATTTACCGCCCAGCCAAGTAAAGGCTCTATCCAAACGAGTATCAATCAAGAGGAGTTCAGCGACTGTTGTCAGTACGTTGTGAGGCCGAGGACATGGGCTCACCACGTACGAATACCTAGGCCAACGATAGACTACAGACTCTCAAGAATACTTTGGCAACTCGGACGAGACTCCATACAATTTTGGAGCCTGACCGGAAAAGGTATTCTTAACAAGCTAGATTGCTGTTACAATAAACCCTTAGAGAAAAGGACAGACCTACAGGCCTACGTATAGACGGGGACAAAGTTTCGCCGGAGCACAGCACAAGCATTCATCTCTACCTATATCTCTCTATATGTATATTCCACTGGCCTGACATTAACATGTCGACCCTTGACATAGTAATAGACTGGAGAGAAGACGGCAATAACCCCGAAGATCAGGATGTTTTAGTTCATAGTAGCCGGCGTCGGATTCGGCCAAGTAGAGAAGAAAACCATGATGAAGGCGAGAATGAGGTAAGTAACGGAGACGAGGTTGATCGACAAACCAGCTCTGCCCAAGTTGAACCGCGATGGGAGGATAGGTTCATTCCGTATACGCTTGAGAGCGACACACGATATGGGGACGATAACCAAAAACATGCCTATGCAAGTACCTAGAAACACCCAGATGAAGCCTACTGTGCCTCCGTTGATCTACAAGATTGCACTCGTGCTACGGCATGTGTCAGCGAAGTCTATTCTGTCTTTCCTAGGTGGTAGAGAGGTCATACCCGAGGGTTATCTCCCAAGTACCTATCAGAATCATGCAGTATGCGAATATCGAAAATAAAACCGAAAGTTGCGCTGGTCAATAACGGATCAGTTGCACATACAATTACTGAGAATGCTACATTTTGAGCACTCGCTCGCATCTGTTGTAGCTTTCCCATGCGATTTATGTACTAAATAGCTTGGTAAGAGTGAATTGCGGGCACGATGGGTATGGGCCGCACAAGTGCCCGGTAAGATGAGCCATAGGCACACCAATAGTACTGTAATCAATGTTCCATCTCGGATGAAACACCATCCAGATGGTGGATACCTCAGAAGCAAAAGAAGCGGCACAGGGGACCTAAGGAAGTTTGATGGACGGGATAGCTCTAGAATATCTCTCGCAGTACCAGTGCGTGCCTTGATGAGGGCTTTGGCTAATCCTGAGCATCGCGAGTTGCAAGGCTCCTGGATCAATTCGCTTGTCTCTCCGCAAGTCCGACTAAGAGGTCCATCTCCAGGGTGTTCATTGATCTGGCTCAGTAAAGCTCGGGCTTTGACTGATGAGATGCAAGACCGACAGTACGCAAGGGTGTTGGAGCTCGGGAGCTTTCCCAGTCGTGCACTGACAGTTGGTAGCGCAGGTGCTCATCGCATTCCAGCATTCTGCAGCACATAGTTAGAGATCTGGACGGTTGCTGACTTCAGCCAGTCCATTTGACACTGCGGGCTCAGTTCGACCAGGCATCGGCGTAAGCTTGTCAACAACGTCAATACTGACCGAATGGTTGTCGACGTTGTTACACGGGCATCTGTGATGTAGCCATATAGAGACCGTTCTATTGTTATCAAACCCCAGTGTCGCGAAGGGCGTATCAGGGGAATTTTCCACCACGACGGTACGGCCTGCTCCGCTCACAGGATCTCCCCTGCCCTTGCTGCAGTATAAAGAGCCTATACGATCCTTGAACATGGCCGCACCATCTTCTGAGTCTGCGAGGGAGTTCTCATCTCCTTCCGTAGCATACCCTTCGATGTGCCCGAACCTACAGCTCCGGTAGAAGTGCTCATTTCCAGTCGACGATATCACGCTCGCAGCTACGCCGTATTCCTCTGCCGTTTGGAGACCCCACATCACCAACTCTTGTCCAATCCCCTTCCGCTGGTGATTTGGGTCCACACCAAGAAGGTCAAGGTAACGGGTCTCCTTGCGAGCTTCATTGCTCCAGTAATGCTTCTTGCACTCTACAGCGTCACCCACCACCTTCGCATATTCAGCGGGTGGCGGAACAGATGGCAGCCTTTGTGTGGAGATCGCTCCATAGGGTCTCACGTACGGGCATAGTGTTATCACCACATGTAACTTGGAGAGAAATAACTCCCCCGGAGCATTGTTCTGGGTACGAAGTAGTGGAGAGCAACTTTTCGTAGTTTCGTTGATAGCCTAATCGTACGCGGGTACATCCGCCACGATGTAGGCGGGAAGGTATTGTAGCTTCGTACTAACAATAAATAAGGTAAAGTAGTCCTCATCATCTCAACGAACCGTCTCTCATAAATATTGCACTGCATGTTGCCGAATTGTCAAGTACGATGTGAAGCTAGGTAGGTCGCATGTCTCATCAGCACCTAACTCGCTACCCGGTCCGACGAACTCACTTCAACACGTTGTTCACAGGAATCAAGTAGAGGACGACGCCCGAAAGCCGAAGACCAGATCTACAATATCTCGCCTGCTCAGTGCAAGCCCTTGACCGCAGCCCATACTTGTAAAATACCGGTCACAGACTGTATCAACCCGAAAACAATAGTTAAAACGAGTACCAGAATAGCAACCCAGAACGTGTACCACTGCACTTTCCTCCGTCGGTCATGCCACCACTGAGAAATGTTTCCTGGCTCCGATTGATCAAAAGATTCCTCTAGGATCAGCAACCGGTCTCGCCAGTACTTGTAACTGCTGATGTCTCTCGAGGCAGTCTTTAGAGCCAGTATATGAGGATCAAGGTCACCGCCTTTGAGAACTTGTCGAAGCCAAGATGCGCAGTTGAGGTCAGCTGAAGGTAGAAGGAGAGCAATTGTCTGCATTGTTTCGTCTATAAAATCTTTAGGTATTATGTCACTAATGGAACACTATTAGGTGCGGTATGACCTCCCACATGTGGATGTGTCTGACCTGTCAGAGACCTTCATCTGCTGCATCACAGCTGCATGGTAATAGATACAAACTCCTTTCTCTTCTTTGATCGCCAGATGATCAAGGAGGTTGTCTGTCCAGAGTATCTGGAATCCCCCAACCTTCGTGAGATTGCGTGCATTCAAAAGCTTAGAGAATCGTAGTTTTCCAGTCACGTAGGCCGGCGGAGAAGGGGTAAAATGGTGACGAACGAGCTCCCCGACGCTGTACTGTTCAGGCCAAGGGATTGCTGGTTGCAGCGAAAGGTATTCTTCTGGACCTGGAGCGGATGTCTTGATCTCAATCATCAACCACAGTCGAACAGCGAGCTCGATCGAGTTTCCAAGTTTATCTGGAAGGGTCCCAAGTCGTGGGTGAGCAATTTGAAGGCTTGCTCGTAGCATCTCTTTGATTGGTCGCTATGGCGAGAGATGTGACCGACGATATCCAATATGTCCTGGTGCGTTGCTGCTGCATGTTTGGCTTCGTGTGAGGCGTGGCATTGGACTTGGTAGTAGTTGAAATACGATTCGAATGCCGCGACTGTAATAGAGTTGACCGGGTGCGTCTTCCATAAGTTGGCTATCATAGCCTCTTTATCGGGATCCGACAAGACGCATTGACCTCTGAAAATTGACTGATGAAGTAACGCAGACTGGTGCAGAGTAGCCATAAGTCGCGTGTCTCAAATGCTTTGTTTCTTCCCTTGTGAGTCCTGGTTCCCTCTCATATACGTGCTAAGAACAAGGCTCACTTGGAATGAGGCGAAGCACATGACAGGCAAGATTGCGGCTGAGTAGCCTTGCGGGCGTCAATGCAACATCTTCTTCACTTGCCCATCGTCCTTCTCACCTCAGTCTCGTACTCCAAACTCCTCCATTTCTGTTAAAACGGCATTTTCAGAGACATCGTATTGCTCCAGCAGTTGCCCGTCTGGCAATGGCTTCGACAACAAGTACCATGACAGAACCTCCACGGTCTTCCCCGTTTGACGTCCATCGTTTGGGTGTGAGGCGAACGAACCCCAATCACGTAGACTGCTTTGGCACTTTAATTCGGAGAGTTGGGCTCCATTGCTTCTGGAGTGTTGTGGGTGAAGCAGCTGATACATGGAGATATCATATACATCCTCGAATAGTGGAGTTGTTCCGGAACAATGAGGCGCGACTGCGCCCTTCACATTCGTCTCAGCGGGCATGGGAGCCACGTTTTGTACTTCGATGCTACATGGTAGGACTTGATCAAAACCACGCCAGTCCACACGCAGCTTTGATCTGCAGCGAACAGTATTCATACTTCGGCAATGAAGCAAGGAAAATGGTGCTTCAACACGGCCTACTTGAAGAATTCGGGTGGGGACGTGGTTTCGTGCGGCTTCGTGCTGAGATTCAGCAGCCTGTGAATCTGGAAGAAATGGGGCCCGGAGACAGAGATCGTAATGAAGAACCAACAAGTATAGCTTTTGAACGCGTATTGTCGTAACTTATTCTAACCAACTGCATAGAACCCCCGTTAGATCGTGATGTTCTAGTCTTTTCCACAAAGCAAGAAACTCCTACCAATCTATGTGGTGCGAGCATCACAACCGCTCTTGGACGCACTGCAACTATGGGCGGCGTGATCGAAGTAGATGGGGAGTACTTCGGAATGACCGTTTCCCACCTGTTCGATGAAAATCCTCCCACGTCATCGCCTAGTTCATCACTCACTTTGGATTTTGACGAAGACGATTTGGATCTGCATATAATCAATACGCAAGCTCAGCCTGAACATGCCATAGATCACGATGACAGGGAGGAACCGAGGAAGGCCAGTCAGTTTTTCTCTGCTTGCATGGACTCAACGCTCTACTGACAGATGTCTGAGGTACGGAAGATTGTGAACACGCAGTAATCCCTAATTTCTTCGAGTTTCCAGTCAGACCTTCAGGATCACTGGCATCCAGCTTTGCTGCAAGTCCTCCAGCTTTCTCGAAACAGACCGCGGGTGCCAGGTTGGGTGTTTTGAAGGCACTATCGACAGGCTCTGTCTCCGGTGACTGGTCAAGTTCAAATAACCTCGACTGGGCTCTTGTGAGTGTCGAACATGCTCAGCTCCAGAAGCGTAATACATTCATCGTTAGGTATCAGGACGATACGGAGCACAAGATTATATCCAACAGCGTAGCTTATGCCATGAGCGGTGAAGGCTGTACAGTTTATCTTGCTACGGGCACGAGAGGAGTGGTTTCAGGACTCAGCATCAAGGGCCCTTCCACGCTGGGAATCAATGAAGGTTTGCTGGAGGTCTGGGTGGTACAGCTCAATGAGACAAGTACGTCTCGACGTGCGTTGTACTCTTAGGACGAGATACTGACTTGGAATAGAACCAGGAGACTGTGGTTCCTGGGCATTTGGAACCAATGGCGAGCTCCTTGGCATGTTGATTGCCACCTGCGTTGCTCTGTGCGAAGCATACCTGGCACCGGTGTGGGCTGTTCTAGGTGATATAAGAAGGACGGGCCGAACGGCCAGATTACCGTTGGAAGGCACGACTTCAGCTCTTCCTGAGCGACATAGCCGCGTTGTTTCCGCTTCAGCTTCTCGAAAAAAACCACTGGGTACCCATTACCTACCTCCAAAAAGCTCCGTATATGGCGACCTCTCTTCCAAAAGAGACAAAGGAGCTGGGAAACAAATCAACCTCTCCCCTTTCGCCAGCCATGCGCTCGTGCCCGAAGAGCAACTGTTCGAAGAGCCACCGTCCAAGTACTGGACACTTCACGCGCCGCCCGCGTCTACAGAGTACACACGTTCTTTGAGAGCTCCCACCGTATATGCCTCCAACCCTTCCACACTAGACTACGCCGAGGTCCAGTCTTCAACGTCGACATGGGGTAGATACCCGCCACCGCTAAGTTGGTCAAATCTGAAGAGTGACAGCGAAATGGTGCAGCATCTACGAACGAATCTCAACTTGACAGACCTTCCAGAAGTCGAACGTCCTCGGTTGTTGTTGCAGGCTGCACAAGCTGGTCATGAGAAGACAGTTGAGCTGCTGCTCGAAGAGGGGTTCGCTGATGCCAAATCCGGAATTACGATTCAAAAGCTGCTCTGCACTGCGGTACGCAATGGGCACGTGACATTAGTGGAGTTGCTACTCGCTCGAGATGATATCGACGTTAGCGCTAAGGACACGGATGGAGGTACACCGCTCTACTATGCGGCGAAG
>NAJN01000481.1:0-22048 GCA_005059845.1 Cryomyces minteri | reverse complement strand
AAGGATGCCACGGATCTCCGGGTCGTCTGCTGTCAAGACATAGCGGCCCTTTCTGCCGGTCTTCTCCAACCTGATCTGTATGCTCTTTCGTCTTGTGGTTGGAGGTGGATTCTCATGCGTTGTGGGGGAGCCCACTTCGTCATCTTCTTCAACGGCGATGTCTCTACTGCCCGAGGATTTAGGCCTCTTCACGTCGGGTAGGATTGATCGGTCCAACAGCCCACTGCCTCTGCTCCTTTGTATCAACGCATCAGGGTCGATCGTCAAGGCGTCGTAGTCTTCTTCGTCGGAAGTACTGGATGAAGTCAAACTTTCCCGGCTTCCGGTACCGCTCGAATCCGAGACCTTGGCAGCTTCTTGCGAGGAATGGACGGGAGAGCTATGCGGTGGATCCGGTCTGGCCGCCTTCAGGACGGCTGTTCCATCTGGTGCTAATTGACCGACCAGGAACGACGCGTTCAGAGTGTCGTTTGAGGCCAGGGGCGGCCGACGACTTGATAAAGATTCGGTCATCAGCGGTCACGGAATGTGTACAGTTGTCGAGCCGCTTCGGACGGCGGATGATTGCGGTTACGGAGAGGTGTCCTGAGAGGATGGACGTATCGAGAGCAGGGAGTCGAGAGAAGACAGCGGTATCGACACGAAACTCAGGCGTGGGCTTGTCCACAAGTGTTCCATCGGACTGGAAAGAGGTCTTGTATGAGATGGAGGCTGAGACGCCTATTCTGTTCGGAACAGCATGGAAACGTGTGCTTGGAAGCCGCGGAATCTCACTTTGTCCGCGTCTGATTGATTCGAGCTACGGTAAGACGCAGGGCATCCCTGTGAACGGGAGATCGCCGGCGCTTGGCGGGCCGCTACAGGTCTCGATGTTAAAGTTCCATTGTATATAAAATGCGTACCATCTCGAGAGACAACCTGGATATCCATCGAAGACCTAGTCACAAACCACTCGACAACAAGGCAACCCGACTTCTCACTCAACGCAAGATGAACACTGAAGTTGACACCGACGACAAAACCTCCGAGATCCTCCTTGCCGCTTCCAACCACGACCTCGAAACCCTTCGTACTCTCCTCCGCACTGGCTCCGCAAATGTTCAAGATGCTGATACAGGTTTTACACCCTTGCACACTGCCATTGCTGCCTGCGAGTCGGAAGAGAATGGGCCGTCGGAAAAAGCGAATGGCCAAGCCAACGGTAACGGGGAGTCGGACACTATGGACACAGCAAAGGCAGAAGAGGAGGCTGCAGCGAAGACTCTACAGCTCTTGTTTCAGAACGGGGCGATTTGGAATGATCTCGACGCAAACGACGAGACACCTGGGTGCTTAGCAAGAAGACTTGGTCTCACCGTCTTGTACAATATGATCGTCGAAGCCGGTGTTAGAGCGGAGCTGCTACTGAGCCGCTTGGATGGGTATGCGTTGCTCGGTGACGCCGATGGATCTGAAGATGGAGAAGACGAACAAGCTCTCGATATCACAGAAGGAGACGGCGAGGAGGTGCCTGAACTGGTAGACTCGCAAGCACATGAGATCGCCCTTGAAGCTCCTGAGGACGAAGGGGAAGACATCCCAGCGCCAACAGTCACGGAACCAGTGCTCAGCAATTCCGACGTGAACAGTGCCGACTATCTCGCCTCTGGCCTTATTTTCACCGAAGACCGTCTCTTGGACGACGACAAGAATGGCGTAATGATGGCCTGGGAGACCAACATCATGAAACGCACTGCCGATATCCTCACGCCCTGGGAAGGCCTCCGCGTCCTGAATATCGGCCATGGCATGGGCATCATCGACGAGTTCTTCAGGTCCAAATTTCCCTCCTCTCACCACATAGTCGAAGCACATCCAGCTGTTTTGCAGCGCATGAAGGAGGATGGAATATACCGACGGTCAGGCGTCACTGTGCACGAAGGGAGATGGCAGGACGTCCTTCCGAAGCTTATCGAACAGAACGTACTCTTTGACGCTATCTACTTCGACACCTTTGCAGAGGACTACAAGGCCTTGAAAGAGTTCTTCAGCGAGTACGTTATCGGCCTGCTCGATCCAGCAGGAGGCGACAACGGTGAGGGCGGGAGTTTCGGATTCTTCAACGGATTGGGCGCGGATCGACAGGTCTGCTACGACGTCTATACGAAGGTGAGCTAGATGAGTCCTGCGTTGCACGTGAGATGGAGACATACTGATTGGACTCCAGGTTGTTGAAATGGACTTGCTCGATGCTGGATTCGACACCGAGTGGGAAGACATTCAGATCCTAAACCTCCAAGACTCTGGAGAGTGGGAAGGCGTTCGACGGCGCTATTGGGTTCTCGACAATTACCGCCTCCCAACTTGCCGCTTCCTGACCTGAAGATCTCGACCACAGTCATCTTCACTTCTCCATCAGTTCATTACTCGGCACGCTCTTCTCGTTCAGGACCTTCCTCGCACTCTCCGCCCCCACAACCGGCAGCCGCGTCATTCCCTTATCCCGCATACCCTGCGGCACCGCCTTCGGATCCAGCAACCCAACCTGTACCAGCACAGAAGCCTGGTCCCAGTAAATATGTTCGTGGTACAGCTTCCCGCCGCGTATACACACGACGCTGACCAGCGCAACCTCGACATCCCGATCCGTCGGCGGCACCGCCGGCAGCATCCACGGCATCTCCTGCGTGTGCCGAAACGCCAGCACCATCTCGTCCACCACCCTGTCCACTCCGATCGTCCGCGACACGAGCCGCATCGTCAGGCTTGGCGGGTTTCCTGGAATGAAGTGGTCGCGGCAGAAGCGGAACAGCGCCGCCTGGCCCACGCCGCCCGTCAGCGTGGGCACGTGGTTCACATACGGCTCGGCCACCATCGTCGCCATTGTCGCCGCTGCGTCTTTGCTCACGAACTCCAACGCTACGTGCTCTTCCCAGACGCGCTCGAGATCCACAACTGTTTTGAATGCGCTCCGCACTGTCCCCAGCGTGCGGGTCCACGCTAGGCTTGCGGCCACTTTATCGAAGGTCTCGAGACCTTCTTCTGCGAAGCCCGGCTGCACGCCTTCATACGTATAAGAGGGGAACGCGGGCGCGAAATTTTGCGACGCGGCGAGGTGGACGAGCACTTGTAGGTGCGGGGGATACTTGGTTTTGGGTGACGGAATCGAGGTCGGGTAGTAGGCGACGAGGGTGCGAAGTTTGGGGGTTGGAGAGGCGTGGACTTCGAGACAGGCCGCCGCTGCGTCGCCGTAGGCTGTGGTGTACATGCGTATCAATATCAACACGGTGATGCATTCTCGAACCCCTTTCAAAAACACCTAAACATATGCACGTCCGATCCTCAGCACCTGACCCGTTCCCAGCAGTACCACTCACCTGCCCCGTCCACATTCCCCACTCACGCCCCCAAACGAACTCGCGATTCACGTACCAACAAGCCCATACCCCTCCCCCGCCTCCAACCCATCCGCCAAATGCTCCAATTGCGCTTTATACGCCCTCCCGCCGCCCTCATACGATAAATAGCTCACAGCGTAGCCTTCGTCACTCCAGCGCTGCAGCAGCGCTTCTGGAAGAACGTCGGGAGAGGCGGTGATGTAGAGGCAAGGGGCCATGGCTGGGACGTGGTGGCTGTGGGGGATGGTGGGAAGGGATGGGAGGGAGCGTGGGGGGGTGAGAAGACGGGTGGTCGCAGAGGGGAGGAGTACGTTTGGTGGGATTGAGGAAGGTGGTGTATGGACCGCTGGCTTACGACACAGGTGAGGTACCTCGTTATTGAGGTGGGTCGCGCCAAGAACGTTTCCACCACGTTTCAGTCCCAGCGGAGCGGGATAGGCGGCTCAGCGGGACGGGAGGAGGAGGGGGCTATCGATACCTTATTATACCTCACACAAAATGACGACAGCCTTGCGGCCTTTGCCCTCAAAACACCCAACTGTCCATTGGACCACAAGTCGTGCACCACAACACTCCGACCTCCCCCTCGACGCTGTCCGCACTCGTGCATTTCCACATCTCCGGGCCGATCGCGAGGACGCGCCGCCAACACGGGTCGGAAGCGCAAGGCGCACCGCCAGCCTCACACGCGAGGCCACAACGTCGGGAAGGATAGAGGCAAAGGCAAAGACAGGATGGGTCAAGAGTCGTCTTCGCCTGTCGACGAGGCGACGCCGCCGCAGACGCTGCAGAGTAGGACGTTGGAGGGGCTGGCGGGGTATATTAGGGATGGGAGGGCGAAACGGGTCGTTGTCATGGTGGGTGGACTTCACATTCCATGTGGTGCATAGGGGAGGAAAGAGAACGGAGAGGGGCTCCTCTGCAGTGCTCGGGTTGCAGAGGAAGAGAGCATTGCGGGGGAAAAGCGAGAGAATGGATGAGTGAGGCGAGCGCTGATGTTTGCGTTTGAAGACCGGCGCCGGCATTTCAACCAGCGCAGGAATCCCCGACTTCCGCTCTCCCACGACCGGCCTCTACGCCAACCTGGCGCGCCTCAACCTCCCCTATGCCGAAGCCGTCTTCGACATATCCTACTTCCGGCAGAACCCCCGCCCTTTCTACACGCTCGCGCACGAGCTGTACCCGGGCAAGTATCGGCCGACCATCACGCACTGCTTTATCCGCCTGCTGAATGACAAAGGCCTGCTGCTGAAGTTGTTCACGCAGAACATCGACTGCCTGGAGCGTGAGGCGGGCGTGCCGGACGACAAGATCGTGGAGGCGCATGGCAGTTTTGCGCGGCAGAGCTGCATCGAGTGCAAGACGCTGTATCCGGATGATTTGATCAGGAAGCACATTGAGGAGATGGCAATTCCGTTTTGTCAGCGGAAGAGTTCGAAGGTTGTGATAACATGGGGCGGAGCGCTGATGCTATGGCGTACATCAATCATGGTAGTGATGTCGATCTGCTGCTTTCTGTAGACAAGAACGTCTCCTGGTGCGTGATCTCGTCCGCGTCAAGTCTGCGATCCTGTTTCGTAGCCTCAAGCACGATCCTTCACGATCGCCCTCACCCGTTGCCGCTCGTTCGCATCGAGTTGCCACACAATACCAGCCTCTTGCTCTTCCAGCGAAGTCGATTTGACCAGCTCTTCCCACTCATCGTCTTCCATGTTGAGGATGAGCGTCATCTGAGTGCACCTAACAAAGGCATCCCGTAGGCCGTATCGAGAACCCTTGACAGCCGCGTTCATAATGCCAGCAACGTCGCGCTCAAGTCGGATGGCTCCGAGCTCGTTGATCCTGCCGTAGTAGCTCCAAATGCGTTTCTCGAGAGCCTTGCTGAGATACGATATCGTCACTGTGATGAGGCGGTCGTAGTTCTGGTCCGTGAGGATCCGTTTGATGGGCCTTGTCAATCCCATCCAACCCCGTTCGAAGCGCTGTTGGACCAAGTCGTCCTGACCGCCCTCCTCTGCCCCGTCTTGGCCGTTGAACTCGCCTAAGTCCTCTTCCGAGAGCAGGTAGTCAACGTCACGGAAGGCTTCGGCTAACACAGGCCGCATGCGGGGTTTCATGACCTGCTGGAACATGACTTGAATGGCGTCGTTGATGAGCTCAGAGGTCTTGCTCTCGAAGCCGTTTTCTAGACCTTTGAGGTTGTTTTCGACGAAGACGGAGTCATGGCCGAAGGGAAACAGCTCAGTGAGTGACGCCGGAGATCCGTTCTGACCATCTTGTGTTGCGGCGGCCTTGACTCCGACTTGCTGCTGAACGATACGTTTGATATAGTCCGTTGCAACGTCAAGGTCATTTATGAGGACAAGAAATGCTATGATGACATGTTCGGGTGGTAAAGCACCCTGTATGGCAGCTTTGGGATAGCTCTCATCTCTCATCTTCCGTTGAATCATCCCTACAAAGTCGGAGCCGAGTACTCGACCTATAGTAGGGATGACGCTAGCAACGACCGCCCGTTGCGAGGTTGCTAGAGAGCGCTGCACAACTTGGTTTACGATGTACATAACATCATCAACAGCTGAAGTGATGAATGGAGCATTTGCGCCTAGCGGCTTGTTTGGGTTCAAAGAGAGGCCTGAAGGCGATTCATCCAGCTGGAATGCCTTCTCAACAGAACGACGAAAGAAGAAAGTAGTCATGATGTTGAACGGCTCGATGAGGTTGTTGGATATTTTCTTCTGCAAGTTGCTGTTGGCGAGATATTGTGGCAGCAGCAGGGTCGATGATGTCTCCTCGCTATCACTGGGCTGATCCTCAGTCAGTCAAGGTGAAATTGAGCACTCGCAACTGCATGAACCCTTACCACGCTTTTCGTGGCAACAAACCTGGTGTACAAAGACCAGCGGCCAAGCATGAGTGCCATTTCGTTGAGCAAGCCGTCCACCTCTTTCATGTCCACTCCTTCATCTTCGCTCCTTCGGGTAGCTGGTGAGTCACGAGTTGCCGGCGAATTTGAACGAGGGGTTCCTGCACTGTGCTTCTGCGTCGGCAGAAAGCTCTGGACGAGGAAAGAGAATGCATAGGACTTGACATCCGTCAGCTTCCTCTCCACGGAGCGCTCGTCGGCCCATGTGTCTATGACTATACCGCCCTGCACATCGGCCTCCATCTGAAGGCGTTCGATGACCTTCACCATCATGCCGATGCCATAGTGACGCTCGACTAGAGGCTGGTGACCGTCGACTATCTGCGCAATGTGCTCAAATAGTTTTGTCAGTGCATTCGCGTAGAAGAGTCCTTCTTTCCGCTGCGAGGCTCCAGCACCAGCATTGAGATTGGATCTTGCCCTTGCAGCTACCCCACCGCAGATGTAGCGACCATAAGCTTCGAGTCCGACATCTGAGCGACCGATCAACGGAAACAACTTGAAGAACCTCGTGACCCTGCTCCCATCTCCTTCGCTGGCAGCTTTCTCAAACTCTCGCAAGAACAGGCCGCAGAGAGACTCGGCAGCGGCGTTCAGAGTCACCCGCGGAGGATCAGGAACTTCGGCAGTAGGCACAATCTCTTCGGCAAAGCTCCCATTGACCACGTCTTCTGGAATCTTGAACGCTCGATTAAGATAAGTGGCTGCGGTTTCCCAATCTTGCGGCGCGCCCATAGAGCCGTGAACACCAAGTACGCAAGCCTTCAGCTCCGCGACCTGCTCGACAACCTCCAGCGTTGCCTTGACGGCATGCTGTTCCTGGTCTAGGCGTTTGACGGCGCCAGAGATGCGGTTTGCATTCGACCCTGCATCGGAGAGCATGCCATTACTGACTGATCTGGCATGGACGACTTGGGAGCCGAGGTGAGCGCGGAGCAGATCGAGTCTCCCGAGCTCGCGGGAGAGGTCTTTTTGGGATGCAATGAGAGTGTCTAGCCGCGCAGTGACTGAGGCTTGTCGTTGGCTCAAGTGGGCAAGCGTTGCTCGTATCTCCGCTACTGAACTTGCTTTGTAGATGTCCTGAGGCTGACCAGGCGCGTTAGTGGGTTGGTGAGCATCGCTCCCTACAATCGACATAGCAGAGCGGAGACTACGAGTCTGTTGTTGTGGTGGTTCGATTATGTATATATTCGGAAGTCAGATCTCTTAGGTCTACAAATCAGCACGTGACGGCTCGACTCGGCCACATAATCATCTTGTGTGGGCATGTGTGTGCGCCCAGCTTGCGTGGTGGATGTAACACGAAGAAGATGCCACGGAAGCGGACGTTATAACAAGATGCTTACAAGAGAGGTGGCAGTCTACACAATATGGGCCACGATAGTTGTCGACGCTGCTTGAGTCCTAGTTCTACATTCGACGAAGTCTTCCGCAGACCAACTACAGCTACTGACAATTCAATGCCACAATCCAAACCGTTCCGTATTGCCATCCGCCTAAGTTAGTAACACACCAACGCGTCTAATGCTAGAAGACTTCCCAGACGCCAGTCCACCGTCCACTCGCCCTTTCCTCCCAGTACCCCTCATGACCACTCTTCAGCCTCCAACCCTCATCCTCACCTTCTTTGCCCGCGACTTTCTCAAACCATCTCGGTTTCCATTGCTCGCCATGATCTTCCATTACCTTTCTCCTCGCTCTCTGTCTCTCCTCTAACTTTGCTTTCAGCGCCTCGGCTCTGTCGAGGTCGCCTTCTTCAGCCGCCCGCTGATCGGGTCGTAGCCTGCTGTCGGTCTTTGGCAGCTTCGAGGCTTCGATTGGCGTTGTTTCGTTCAGCGATGCTGCGAAGGTGGTGAAGCCATAAGTGGAAGCCGCGTTGGGTACGAGCCCTCCGACTTTCCAAATCTTCTTCCCTGTGTCTGTGCCGCTGGACGTCAAAGAAAGATCCGACGTCCATTTGCCAACTAAGCCCAGCGTTAATACACTATCCTTGGCGTCATAAGCCTGGACCGTTACGTCCTCGCTGCGACCAGAGAACATGCCGCCAGCTTTGAAGGTAGCGACAGCCTTTTCGCCAGTGGTCTCATTGATGATTGTCATCGTCTGTACCGGTTCGACATATTTCTCACCCGCCACGACGTTGCGCAGGTAACACGTAGCTTGAGTCCAGCTATAGTGGTCTCCCGTGCTATGAAGGAGGACATGCGCACGACCATCCGTGTTCAGCTCAACTGACTTGCCCCAGAATTTTTGAGTAGGTTTGGGGGCTTGTAAGAAAGTCCAGTCTTTGGCCTCTGCTTGGCAGGCTGTCCGTACAGGGTGATGCGATATTTTCTCCGCTACCAGACGGAACCCCTGATCCTCGCGGACAAGCTCGTATGTCTCACCTAACATAGGGTTGAAGGGCTTTCGAATGGCGCGCTCCTTTACGCGCGAATTGGAGAAGGACGAGATTGCGAAGGCCGCAACGCAGAGCAGCCGTTCGCCGTCTGCAGCAGACGCGGTCGCAGCAGAGTCGAGAAGAGCGGAGTATTCCATCTGTTCCGCGGTCCGCTGCAGAAGTGAGATTGGCTCATTCGACGATACAGGCATAGAGACTGTCGACAAATCTTTCCCTGCGTTCTTGCGGAGAAAGCCAATGATGCTGGGTGGCGGAACTTTGGCAGGCAGTATTGTCGCGCGTCGTCGGACTCTCTCCAGAGGTAGCGGTGTGAGTGACTCCGGTTTCGGCGGGAACATATATGATTGACCCTCCCTTGGTTTCCGATCGAAGCTTCTGATAGCTTCTCCAGCATCGCTGCTCGTTTCCGAATCATCCCCTTCTGAAACGATGTCGTCTACAGTATCCCTTTCTCCGCTGTCTTCGCTGTCGTGTCGAATGTTGAGGATCTGAGAGCGATTCGGTTCGCCATCTTCTGCGTCGAAAAACTCCTGGGATGACGTCGAATCTATGCTCATTCGAGAAGTAGTAGCCCGGAGCGGAGGCATGCGACGCTGTTTGCTCTCACTCAACAGCGCAGAGAAATCTGCAACTACCGAATCTAGGTCACGCAACAGCGCCATGCAGTGCTCGTGCATGTCGTTGTCGGATGGGTGGATTGATTTTCTCGGCAGTGTGGCTGTGGCATTAGGTATCGGAGGTACAGGAGGAGCCATAGAGGGTGCCGGGACGGACAATTGTGCCGACACACTTCTACGGAAGATATTACCACCAGGACTTGCGCCAGTACTAGTCTTTCTTTTCCAGAAGGGCATTCTCTCCGAAACTCTTTCATCGTCTTTGAAGTATTCGCTCGATCCATGCTCTGAACCTGGGCTTGGAGCACCATTACTTCCAGTAGAACCAGCTGTACCGAGTCCAGGTAAGGCCGGTGGTAGATATTTGGGATCCGTGTCTTTGGCTAGCCTTCGCACCGCGTCTCTGGTACCAGCAACCCTACCCACAAGGGCCTCCACTCTAGCCCACTCTCTTTCCTCAGCAGGGTCATACTGCGGCGATGTTGGCCAAGTCGACAGATTGCTAGCGGGGATCGCGGGTGACGGTATTGCAGCCGCAGAATTAGAAGCTCTCTCAAAAGCATTCCTCCAGCCCTCAAAGTCTTTCCGGTTCCCTGCTTTCAGATGCCAGACTTCGGCGCCCGAATCTACAGAAAACTCCCGCGTCCTCTCGTCTGCGCCTATTACTGCCAACGACAGCGGTACAGCTCCGCGCAATGCCGAGGAGTGCCGATTTTGGTAGTATGAAAGGGTCGACGAGGTAAAGTCCAGGGAGAAGAATCTGCGCGCATAGGGTTGGCCCCGCTTCCTCCGTTTCTTGTGCAGTATCCCTGTGTAAAAGGTGGCGCCCTGGATATTCTTCGATTCAGTACCGTGTGCGGATCTTGGCTTAGACTCTGCAAGGAGGGACCTATGCGGAGCCAAGGTGGGTAAGGAATCTGTCGAGTTCGAGATTGGTGGCAGGCCTGGGCTGGCCTTCGTGCCTACGGTTTTGCTACTTCCCCCAGGAAACGCCTGTGAATAGTGAAGGTGGTGTCCAGACTTCGGCGGCGCATCTGTGGGATGCGTCATGAGCACAAACGTCGCGGTCTTAGAGACCTGCTTGGAGAATGTGTTGTCGAAGACCAAGCCGTACATCCCCCCGTCTCCTTCGGGCACATCGTATCGGCCCATTGACACCTTGTCTGCTTCGCATTTGCCCGTCCATGCCACCGGTTTCAGCCCAAGGCTCTTCAACTTCTCCACCACTGTGGTCGCATCATTGCGTGAAGTAGCTGTTGATCCTCGACGTGACTTCGTGCCACCGGTGTTAGCTTCAGATTGAAAGCCTGGAGTTGGAGGCGGTTCGAATGTCGCTGTTGAAGTGAGGTTCGGGATAACCCCGTTCGAAGTTCCCGGGTGCTTGAAGATACCAAAGTTGATTGACTTCTTGTGAGGCTGTATGCTCCAGGATATGGAATGACCTGCAGCAACGTTGATCCACCGTACAAGATAAGACTGAGAGTTCTCGTCAGTCCCATCCTTGCAATCACCCTCATCCTCGAGCTACAAATTGAGTTTCCGGCCCGCACCGCTGTGTCGATCGAGTCTGTGTTTACTCACTTTGCTGTGGATCTCTAGCTGCTCCATGCCTGCCATGGTGGGCTCACGGGCATCTGGCTAATGCTGTTGTATCGCAGAGCCTCTTGAGAACTTGACAGTGGGCAACGGCCAGAGGTAAGGGTACTAATAGCCAGATGTTTCAGCGTTGTTTGCACGTCAGCGCCGAGAGACAAAGGCGGCTGGCTGGACCCTGGGCTGGGACAAGAAGAAGTCCGAGATCCGAGCACAGCGGAGCGGAGTCCGTCGTGGATGCCGACAGCCAATGCGTGTTCGGGTTTGTAGAAAGGAAGGTGTTTAGGAGGTTACAGGTACATTATGTAGCTGGAGGCAATACGAGGGGCGGGTGGAGAGCTGATGTTTATGCACTATTGTCCTGGATTCCAAGGTTCGCTAAAACAGATGTCACAGTACACACACACAGTCAGCACCTAATGTACTCTCAGCCCTTCACGTATCTCAACAGGCCCTCATCATCACGCCAAGACACGATCAACATCAAGAACACACATCATCGTAACACCGATTCGAACAGTACGCTCAACTCAAATCCAGGAGCTGATGACTCCCGCTCTACTTTCGGACCTGACAACGATCTTCTAGTCATACAAGAACGGCAGAGAGAGTGCTCAGCCTTCGGTCCTACAGTTCTATCCAGACCCCGTAACCTTGCTAGTATCCGAGTTAGGCATAACAATCTCCCTACTCAAAGCTTCCACCCCTACCTAACGCGCCGAGCGCGCTCCGCCTCAGGCGAGCGACCCTCTTGGTGTCCTCTGCTTTCTTTGTCTCCGCTGCATCGATTACAGCTCTTCTTTCCGCCTCGCGCGCTGCATAGTTGATACTACTCTTCTTCGAGCCTCCTCTTCGTACGGTCACTTCTTCTTTACTGGTAGTGCTTCTCTCAGAAGTGGTGGTCACGTTCGTCAAGTTGGTTGTTGCGCGACGGAGGAGGCTGGGGAGCTTGAAACCAGGCGTGTTTGTAGTGGACGGAGCGTGGAAGGCCAAGACTCCCATGTCGAGAATTGTGGAGGTTGTGGCGAGACGTTTGAGAGAGAGACGATCGATAACTACAGGTCGACGGCTCTGGAAGGGTCCTCTGTGTGTAGCAGTGCCATCTTCATTCCTCCTTTGGCCTTCGTTCTCGTCGACGACTTCGTCATTGCCGTCAGACTCATAGCCCGAAAGCTGGCTTTCCGGAACGACGCCAGGCTGTTCGATCAGGAAAGAGACTGATTCACGGATCTCGTCGAGCGTGGCAGGTCTACGATCGCCATGGTTCGTACGCCGGAACTTTGCTGGAAGGCGGTTGGCGGCGGTGGGGTTCGCGTCTAGAGGGCGCTTAACCTTGACTGACTCTTGAGTGGAAGCTGGGACCACGACCTCATTTTCACCTTCTGGCCCCTCCTGACACTGAGTGATCGGTTGCACCGGCTCGTTGGGAAGATCGAGGTCCTCATCTAGCTCGCGGTCCTCGATCGCGCGGAGGAAGGCAGCTTTCTTTGGATCCGCAGCAATCTTTCCAACCTTCTCGTCTTCAAGTAGAGCTTTGCGCATCCGAGCGAACTCTCTTTGCTTTTTACGTCTTCGCTCCTCTCCATCGTCCTCGGAATCGCTAATATCGAAGTCCGCGCCTCGCTTGCGTCTGAGTCCGCCATTCTGAAGGTCTTTGTAAAGCCTTTCAATGCCCTTCTCGTCATCTGCGCGCTCTTTGCCTCTGTAATGGAAGAGTCAGCAAGCATTCTATTTCGGATAGCCAAGCCACAAGCGGTAGAGTTTCGTAGTGTTGTACTTACGCGAAGAACGCAGCAATCTCTCTCTCATCAACGTCCACCTCATCCTCATCAATCATGGCTCTAGTCTCTTCGTCGACCTCTACATTGCCATCTTCGTCATCGCTCGCACCTCCAAGACCAGCGTACTCGTCTTCTGACTCTTCGGCTTGTTCGTAGACCATCCCTTTGGCCTCACTCTTCTTCTTGTCGAATTCGGGTTCTACGGGTTTCACGGCAGCTTTTCGCATAGCATCAAATGCATTTGCAGAAATATCGAATTCCTTATCTTCATCGTCACTATTGGCCTCCTCACCGACGTCCGAAAGTCTCGGAACCATCTCCGTCCGGCGCCGGAGGCGGCCTTTCTTCTTGACAATGGGAGACTCCACTATTGGGAGCATTACCGTATCGATGGTAGAGTGAGGAGGTGGCGGAACCTTGACGGGCGAGCGAGAGGTTTCAAACCCCAAGTCTTGTGTCGGATCTGGCAGTTCCGTTCCTGTAGCAGTGTATTGTGATTGATACCCAGCCTGCGTATATTCCAGAACTATCTCTTGTGTCGTAGACGGTACTTCAGCACTCTGACCCTGAGAGGGAGGCACTTGGCTGTCATTGACTATGAGGTCCGGAGATTCGTCCGCTATAGTGGCCTCGAACTCCGGAAGTGTGGCTGAAGGAAGGTACCGAAGGAAGGCCAACGAGTCCTCTTCAGGATCGATGTTGTCGGCAATGGTATTGCTACGGTCCGTCTGAGACTGAGAGTCAGCCATCGTACCTGCGAACATCTGCGTAAGCCCCATTGGGGGGATCTTTGTCGTATTGAAGCCAAATGCTGCAGCTGGATCATCGACAGAAACTGATCCTGAAGCAGCTTCGTCCTCGGCCTCTCTCACCGCTTCTTCATCATCATCATCTTCGTCTAAGACAACGCGGATGTTTCTGCTCTTCCCGCGGTTGATGGGCGCAAATTCAGCCTCTTCATCTGAGAGTTCTTCCCCATTGCTGGGTACATCCTCGTCCTCGTCGGCCGCTTCGACCGCTGCAGTGTCAAGCAAATGTCCAGTCTCCTCGGTATCGGCTTCCTCTTCGCTTTCGAGTTCTTCGTCTGAAGCCATTGACTCCTCCTCTTCAGAGCCCGAAAGCTCGACGGCAGCTTCCTCTCCATCTTGGGCTCTGTCTTCATCGCTGTGTTGCCAGTCACCATCTTCCTCGTCCGCGATGTCAGATAAGCCGTCTCCTTCGGTAAGCGCACTGCCGTCCTTCTTAGCAGCGCTTTTTTCCTTCTTGCCCAACTCCTCGGCGTCTTTTCTCGCCTTTTCGAGCAGGTTCTCAAACTCGAGGTGTTCCTTTTCCCTCTCTTCCTCGGTCTGAATAATGACACCTCGTGCTCGCAGTTCCTTCAGTTTCTCTTCTCTTTCTCGCTTCGCTTGCTCGCGTGCTCTCCTTTGCAGTGAAGCCTGAAGTTCTGAAGGTGTCATTGAAGGCTTGCCCTTTTTCGACCGTGTCTTGCTGGGCGATGAGATGTGAGCCAGAGCACGTTGTACGAGAAGAGCGCGCGCCTCTGATGCTTTCTGCGCTGGAACGCGGTCAAACACAGCAAAGCGATTCTGGATAATCTCGAGGTCGTCGGAGTCAGACTCGTCTTGTGGTGCGTGTAATAGCTTAGAAGGAGGGTGGATTCGTATTTGACGAGGATTAGTGACCTTCTTCGGCCTCTCTGGTTTGGCAAAGGCAAGAGGAGATTCAGCCAGGTATGCTGGCGTCTTGCCCTTGTCAACTTTGTTCCTCGGCTGTGAGAGTGCTTCCTCCAGCGTCGGAAACTCCTCTTCTGCACCAAATGTGTCGATGCCGACAACTTCAATACCTATACGGAGCGTCGGAGTGCGGTCTTCCAATCTTGGTGGACTCGTGGGGGGCGTGTCCTTGACGGGACTAGGTTCGACGTCAGACGACAGTGCCAGAGCAGCTCGTGCAGTCGTAATGCTCTCGGTGTCTTGAGGGGCTTCCTCTGGCTGCTTCTGAGGCTGTCGGAAGTTGAATATTGAGAACAAGTCTTCTTTCGTAACCTTCGTCCTTGTTTTAGCTTGGTGCGCCAGCTGCATGTTCCGGCTCATTCGCTGTGTCTCTCTATTCATCTCCTCCAGTGCCTTTTTACCGGCCTTTCGAGTTGGCCGAGCCTGCTGCGTAAGCTTCCTGCCAGCCAGACCCTCGTCTTCGCTGTCGGTCTCAACTGAAGTCGCTACTTTGCTGGCTTTTCTCCCGGCTTGTTGTTTCTTCTTCTCCACGGCTTCTTTGCTGTGTCGCTCCTCCCGCTTCCGAGCGACTAGTTCCTGCAGTCGACTTTGAGCAGTGGGACTCGTAGGCAGACCAGACTCAGACTCGTCGTCAAGAACTGCAAGACTTTCGGAAGCCGGCGAGTGTGCACGCGGCGACACGAATAAGCCTGACGATGACCTTCGGGCTTGTAGGGTGGAGAAGGTCTGTCGCATTGCCTTGGCTTTTGCTGATGGTGGCTTCGAAGGAGACGTAGCCAACAACATGGACAGGTCATCGCGTGAGGCAGACGATGTATCGTCCACTACTGGTGACCCAGCTCGCTCGTTGACCAGAGCTGCAGGTCTCTCCTTAGCAGCCAAGAGCTGCCGCCGTACCCTAGTGTAAGCAGCTTCCTCCTCCTCCACCTCCTCCTCCTCATCCTCTTCCTCTACAGCAGTACCAGCCTGCAGTCGGGCAGCCATTCGACCGTGTGGTCTGCGTACAGCGACCTCTTCTTCATCGTCCCCGCTGCTGTCACTTGATGCGGTAACCTTGACAGCACGACTACTTGGTCTAGAAATAGTCGAGGTTATTGGGAGAGCAATTGGGGAGGAGTCGTCGGCATCTGAGCCATCCAGGTCTTCGAGCAGTTTCCGTATCTTCGTTCGAGGCGTGAGCTCCAAGGGAGACGTGGCATTGTGTTCGGAAGGGGTGGAACTTGTAGAAGCGTGACTAGACGGAACGGGTGTTGAGGGAGAAGATGGCATATTGATTGGGCTAGAGCATGCGGTGGTACTAATGTGAGCTTGGATTGCCCAGTTGATATTGTATAGCGAATGGTGGTGTGAAAGTAACGAAAGTGGACAGGAGGTGTCGAATAAAGTAGCAGATGGAAAGTACGCGACGCGAACGCGCTCCACTTCGGGGGAACCCCGGGGCATGATCAGCCCTACGTCTGACAGCCGAGGCATCTGATTACACGCAAACACCACCGCAGACCTCCGCATATATGGCAAGCAGAATGTAGAATATTGGCCCAGCGTACCCAGAAGAAGAAGCTACAAGAAGAGTTGAAAGGCCCTTGTTAAAGTCATCCACTGCCTAGATTTACGTTTACCACTTCAAGATGTCTGCCCAACAGTATTCTTACGAGTATTACAATGTTACATTTCCAGCAGAACACGTCGCGCATGTCGAGATCAACAGGCCCCAGAAGTTAAATGCTTTTATTGAAATGTATGTCGTGTCTCTCGTGTCTCTTACTGTCAGGTGAGGTGATACAACACTTCATGCTTTCGAAGCAAACCCATAAGAATACTGTCTTTCAATCCCTATATCAATGCACCACTTCAAGCCGTTCTGACAAACGCGTGTCTACAGCATGTGGCTCAATCTTCGTGCGATTTTTCAACGTCTCTCACACGAACCAGACGTCCGCTGTGTCGTACTCACGGGTGCGGGTGATCGTGCTTTCACGGCTGGGCTGGATGTGCAAGTACGCTTCACAGAAAGAAAAACATGCAGGGCTCATCCTATATACAGGCAGCTTCCACAAGCGGTGCTCTTGCGCCTGGAAGCATGAATGCGGACGGTGCTAGGGTAAGTCATCTCTCCTAACACCAGATTCCATGGATAGCAGATGTATGTTGTCGCATTGGGCCACGCCTAGGGAGAAGGGAGAGCACGACAGCGGCAGTGGCACGTTAGAACTCACGGTACGCAGACAGCGACAAGTATCAGGCGCCACGTCCTCGAGTTCCAAGATTGCATCACGGCGATCGAGAAGTGCGAAAAACGTGGGTCGTCCTCTATCCTCCTAGACTCCCCGACGTCATCCTGTATACACGCCCCAGTCACGCTTTACCCTGATTTTCTACTACAGCCGTCATATCCATTCTCCACGGCATCTCCTTCGGCCTAGGCATGGACATCTCCCTTGCGGCCGACATCCGGCTCTGCACAGCGAGCACCAAGTTCTCCGTCAAGGAAGCAGATCTCGGGCTTGCAGCAGATATCGGCACACTATCACGCCTCCCCAAGGCAGTGGCGTCCTTCTCGTGGGTGAAGGACGTCTGCATGACCGCGAGGATCTTCGGCGCGGATGAGGCGCTGAGGGTGGGGCTGGTAAGTGAGGTGCTGGAGAGTAAGGCGAAGGCCGTGGAGAGGGCAGTGGAGATCGCAAGCTTGATAGGGTCGAAGAGTCCGGTGGCGGTGCAGGGGACGAAGGAGGTGCTGAACTACTCGAGGGATCACTCGGTCAATGAAGGTGCGTTATTCCTCTACATCGACCTATTGGGACGGCGTAGCTAACGATGCGATATAGGTCTTAATTACGTGGCGGTTTGGAATAGCGCTATGCTGCAAACGCAGGATGTCAAGGATGCCATGACAGCTGGGCTACAGAAGAGGACACCGAAGTTCTCGAAGCTGTAGTCTGTCTGCTTCTCATTGGAGTCAACGTCCGTGAGAACGTTTGCACTGATCATATAAGAGTCGCTAGATACGATGAACCCAATATAATACATAGTCATGACTGCCACCTCCAAATCGCCCCGTCAGATGCTACCACAGAGAGTGAACATCATCCCAATTCCTTTGATTTCCTGGAGATAGTGCACGTACCTCCCCATGCCTACGTCTTTTGCGAGACGTCATCATCATGCTCGGTCAGCGCACGTAGGATAGCGTTGCCCTCCTGAACGTCGGCATCGTTGTAAATCCTCAGAGTGTAGGATAAAAGGAACTCAGGGAAATCTTTGAAGCTCGCGTGTCTGACCAATCGGTACGTGAATGTCGTAGAGGAGGACGAAGAGCTTGGAGCGGTATCGTTCGTGTTGTTAGCAGTAAAGGGGGTACTGCTGCTGCTGCTGGACGACATGGTACCTGATACGCTTTACAGTATTTGGCAAAGCCGCTAGGAAGATGACGCACGATAGAGAGTGCGTTGCACTTGTTTGCTAAAATTCCTTGCGTACTTCGAGGAGACTACGCGTCGAAGAGAAGGCAAGTCAAGGTACCGTGGCTCTTACTTAGGGACGAGGAAGGAAACGAGGAAAGATCATAAGGGAGTTGGCTTCTCCCTGCCTTACCTGGCTTCTCCTAGGTATGGTAAACAGCCAACACCGGTATTACGCGATTTAGCTACAAGCTTTCACATATCGAGGACGACCAGAACAGAGTGTTCTCGCGTTGAGTGGCCTCGAGTAGCATAAGAAAATTAGTGGTTCTAGTTCCCAAGATGATACAGATGGAGGAATCGAAGAGTAGGATGTCATCGAACAAAGTCAACCGTTATCGTCTAGAAGAGAGTTCGTAACAGTGACCTCGTCTTCAATTCCAGAACCTTTCAACACGTGACCACAACCCCTGGACCACCTCATGAGAAGCCTAGCAATTCAGTTCCGAGTCGTTTCACTTGGTCATCGGAAACACCAGACGTACTTCAGTCTTCTCTGGCCATTCCTATTTCTTCACGCCATAGTCAAGGTTGGACATGGTGTTCAGAATTTCCTTCCCCTCCTGAACGTCGTCGGGGTTGTAGATCCTCAAGCCGTAGGATGCTAGGAAGTTTGGGAAGTTTGCATGCCCGGCTTCGTTGACCATCTGGCGCTGAGATTTGCCGGAGGAGGCCGAGGTCTGAGCCGTGTTCTTTGAGTTACTATTGCTGGTGGAAGAACCATGAGTATTGCTGTTGGACGGCATGCTGATTGCTACTGAGCGGGGAGGTGTGCTATAGAGGCTTCGAACTATCTGTTGCTGAGAGGGGGTTGACTGGAAGATGTGGTTGATTGCCAACACACGCGGAAGAGGGGATACTTGACTTCGCTCGAGACACGAAATGAGAGCTGAGTAAGACGGAACTAGCACCGCTTCATGCAAAGCTAACACACTCCATCTGAGGGGTAAACGACCTGAATGGGAAGATTTGATGAGCCTGTGGAGAACGTTCCGGCGATATTCAGAGGGCCAAGTGGCCGAAATTGATCCCTAGGAGTGCATTACAGTATATGTTCTACGGCTTACAGACTGCTCCCAGCATCTATACAAAGGTTCTGTCCCGTCACGGACCTACTCAACGCCAGTGTCCTCACTTGATCCGCCACGTCCTACACAGCGTCAGCTTTAGGTCCCTGATACAAACACCCTCTTTGACTTGCCTCTACTGTGGCCAGCCTCTTTAGCTTCGTCGCATTCTTTGCAGCCTCCCTTTTGCTTTCGGGGAACTTCATTCCCCACTCGGTGAGCATACTGCCGCGGTCAGCTGCTGGTGACGATCCCATACCAGCAATACCGTTGTAGCTTACAGTCCAGGGCTCACTGAGTTGACCCTTATCTTCGGCGAGCAGATGACAGCGAGTCCCTTCGCAAGATGTATCTGTGCCGCCTTCGTGACGGCATACGGAAGAGAGCTCCCGCTCGGCTTGACACCAGCCACACTCGCCGTTGTCAAGAAGCACCCCTCCGTCTTCTCTAGTTCCTCCCTGCAGGCGTACATCAGCCACAGGTGGCTCTTGACGTTGTACAGGAAACACTTGTCCCAGTCCTCGTCTACCATTCCCTCGTCGAGGTTGGCGAAGTTGGTGATTCGCGTCCAGCCGGCATTGGACACAACGACATCTAGCCTTCCCATTGTCTGAATCGTTTCGGAAACGAGACGTTGCAGGGAGGGCCGGTCGCTGACATCGGCTTGAATAGAGTGGAAGCGTGGGGACTGGGACGAGGGGGCCGTGGAAGGGATGGAAGAGAGCTCGTCAATCAGGCTCGAAGCGCGGGAACAGTTGTTGGCGTAGTTGACGACCTTTCAGAGATCAATCCTCCGCTCTGCTCTTGTGTTTGAAAGAGCTATACTAACAACTCTAAAATCAGGCGCAAGCACTCGAGCAACCTGTGCGCCGAGGCCTGCTGTGCCAGCGGTGATCAAAGCAACTCTTTGCGCAGCCATCGGAATCCAACGGTACTGTGAAAAGGAGAGGTAGGTTGATTATGGCCTGTGTAGACTCAAGAGTCCAATATAGCATGGAATTGAGATGCAACTCGGACGTCGTTTGTCGCGGGGTCGCTGTAGAGCTGTTCCGCCTTACAGCGGTCGTGTTCCGCGCGCTTAACTTCCAGCATCATAATGAGTGGAGAGATCTATTGTGTACATCGGCATCGGAACTTGGAGACTTCTTCATAGTTCTCTTGTTCCTGATTGCACATGAGAGGGTTGTAACCTTCTTTATTGGCGGCAAAAGGCGCGCAGGACCGGCAAAGCTGGAAAGCGGTTGAAGTCCGCTAAGAGAGTAGTTATTGCTCCTTAAGACATCTTTCTTGACACCCATGTCTGGAGTCAGTCTGGGTACGTGTGGACAGTACCACCAAGAAGCAGGTCGAAGAAAAGCATCATAACGTTGTGTCGCCTTGGTTCTGTGGTCACCTTCTCTTCTGTAGCTGCCGTTCGAGGACAGCCTGGACGGAGGTGGTGATTGCATTTTCGGTGACCTGTGGAGCCGTTCCTGTGATAATTGGAGCTTCCTACGAACGTTGCACACGCAGATTTAACAAATGGGTCTGACTGTCTGGGACGGCCACCGTGCGTCAGGAGAACCAAGACATCAGACGTTGCCGCCATGTCGAAAGCGAGGTCGGAGAAATAGATCATCCCCATGTTGAACGTTCTTGGCACCTGAGACAGGGCCAGAGTGAGCAGCATCGTCAGCAAATCCGCCTGGCGCAGAATCTCGACACTCCTCAAGGTTCAGAGACGATTGTTCTCGACGGTCTGAAAGTGACCAGGCTGTCAAGACCTCGTGCGCTCACCAGCCGGCCTTAGCCATGGATACATGCGAGTCCACCTCGAACGACGGCATCGCAAACGCCGAACCCCCTAGGACAGTCAACAGCGGAGATGAGTCAACTACGACTGCAAAAGCCTTACAACCTACCACTGTAAATGTACACACACTCACCGACCGCGCCCTGCAATTTCTATCGACCGCCAGCAACGAGACACTTGCGGCGTGTCTTCTCGGTCTCAGCGCTACCACGTACTTCATCCTCGGAAGACTCGGCTTGGTCCTGATAGGCGTCGCGAGTGGAGTAGTCCTGCACGCCGCGTGGGAGGAAGGCATACACGGTAGTGGAGATGAGCAGGTTCACGCGGAAGTGGTGCAGCGGCGAACAGAGCTTGGATTAGACATAGTGCACAGGATCCTGGATCGAAGGATTTTGAAAGTGGGAAAGGAAGCAGACGATGAAAACGAAGAAGCGGCAGCCAAGATCGCTGCGAGCAAGACTCTAGATTACTCGGGTTTCAGCCATGATACGTCTTCGGCACTGAACGCTCTGACAGATGCTATCATCCGCGACTATGTCAAGTATGTAACAATACAGCACCAAATTCTGTCCTGTACTGAACGATACAAATAGGTGGTGGTATTCCCCAATTCTTCCATCAGAGCTGGCGTTTCCCGCAACATGTCGTCGAACCTTGACCGCATTCATACTCTCGATATCCACCCATCTCTCTCGCAAACGTCCGGCAGACACCTTTCTTGATTTCCTCACAAACTCGTCATCTATAGTGATTGTCTTCCTTAGTGAGCTATCCGTCGCACTTGCCGCCTCTCCCAACGCGTCAGCACCTGAAGCTGTACATGCATACCTTGGTCTGAAGCCTCAGAGTAGTCTAGCGAATGTGCTAGACATCCAGCACCAGCAGAGGAAGTTGGACATAGTAGCAGACGACATACTGGAAAACTATCTGGAGCCCAGTACATTCAAGTGCGAGCCCACACGCGTCTTCCTGCGAGAAATCCTGGCGAAGGTCGTTCTCGAAATGACAATACAAAGCTGCTCGAAGCCTGAGTGGATCAATGGCTGGATCGTGTATCTTCTTGAGGAGGCTGAGCCGGAGTTGATGAGCGCTACCGATGCCGGTACAGGAGGCTCGACTGTGAACGACTCCCAAAGGAGCCAAACGCACGGTCCATCGCTTGAAGAGGCAGCGAGTGGGACTCAGAAAGTACAGAGAAAGAAGGATGCTGACCACAAACGAAGAGTCAGCCGAGCTGAAGAGGCGATGGACGAGGCCATGCAAGAAGCCAAGAGGCTCACGCAGTTGATGATGGAAGAAGATG
>NAJN01000480.1:0-22051 GCA_005059845.1 Cryomyces minteri | reverse complement strand
TTAGTCCAGACACAGCTTCACAAGGACTGGTTTACTGACCGGCCGACATTTTGCCTGCTTGGTTTGCCATTTTGATGAGAGTGATGCGGCGATAGTTTAGTGATGAGGAAAGCGAGAACGTTCGGCTTGTGATGTATGGAACGAGGAAACCAGCTGCTTGTAAGATGGGCTGTTTAGAAATGCGTTTACAGTTGGCAGCTTTATGGTATTGATCACCCTTCACAAGGAACCGAGGCACGTCCGCATGCGGTATGGCTTGGATCGCCGCAGCTTCACATGCTAAAGAGTTAGGGCATTATGCTCGTCTTGAATTGATGGTAAATACACCTCCCACACCGTCTTCTCAGCCGATATGGTCGAGAATGGGATCCTGCTACAGACGCTACTCATACAGGTGCACCCCTCGAACTGTTGGCCGTGCAAGGGAGGGCGATGGGAGGCGCTGGACTTCATCTGGAGCTGTCATGGCGGGAAGATCTGGCCATACCATGCTCCTGGGGGGAGATGTCAGACTCTCCTGCAATGCATCAAAATGCGGAGTGTGGTAGGGAACGACTCGGTTGTAGAGACGTATAGAAGATCTTGTGAAGCTCCCATACGACTGGCCTGCTACTCTCTCACACGATCTGTCTACGGCGTGTCCGGCGGCAGTTCTTCTTCTCCAACATCCAGCTGAGCCCTTCCCCTTCTTCCCGTCACATGTCCTCTCTCCACGTCTCTAGTATCTGGTGGTCGTCGCCCTACTGCCGGTGTGACGAATCTGATCACCCAATCTCTTACCTTCGACGCCTTGTCAATCAGAGTATTTCCAGTCTCATGCCCCTTCCATCCCTGCTTCCCAAATAGGCCCGTCTTGTCATCCGCATCGAAAGCAGTCCGGAAAAGCAGCTCGATCGTTGTCTCGTTCTTTGTGATTCTCCTACTCAAGCTCTGCCCAAACACCCTGCCCCTGAATGACGCTAGCGCAACGCCCCTCACAAGCACCAGGTCCTGCGGCCGCAATTTCCGAAGGGAGTCTCGCAGATTGTCTTTGCATCGAGATCGGGTGACTCGCTGACTCTCGGCTGGAGAGAGCCAGAAAGAGATGCTGAGACCTGCTTTCGTCTCGTCCCCGACGAGCATCTCGACAATATCCATCTCGAACCCGCCTTTGCGGACATTGACAGTTCGTGCTGGAGCGACGGAGATAACACCAACGACGAGATCGACGGTCATTGTTTGAGGACATATCCTGTGCAAGTAATCTGTTTTGGGGAGGGCGGAGATATCTGTCAGACGTCCAGATAAAGTGATTATCTTGGCTTGGGTCTGGCTGAGGCGAGCAAGCGGTGACGACAGCTCGCTGGTAAAGCTGGATTCGCTGGTCATTGTCGTGAGGAACGAAGTTGTCATACCTGTTATGTCGTCTGCAGCGAATGGTCTGGCGGCCTCGACTATCTGAGAGGACTGGAGGTTGTCATGTATAGCAAATGTCTGTTCCAGAAACTGCGTGACGACGTCTTCGTTTTCTGCTGCGCTCTCCACGAACGAGTCGGGGTATCTTGGCATTATGGATGAGTTGAGTGACATGAAGGTGGTTTCCTCTCCATCTTCAGCCGCGCTCGAAAGCCCCATATCGCCGATGCGAACGTCGTGCGCGTTGGTTTGCGACATTTCGGAACGTAGTGCATGATTCTCCAGCGGTAAGAATCGCCATTTTGGATGCGCATCAAAGAGGGCTGTCGTATCTGTCATTGTCTCTGGTATGGTTTCTCCCAAGTAGCGACGAAAAGCAGGTTCGTAACCGCTTATCAGAGCCACCTCTCGCCAGAGCAGAGACGTCGAGACAGGTGCACCAGCGAGGAACTTGCATCTCTTTCTCGGCCGTGCCATGATCGACTGCCCTCGATGATGGTTTCAATACACACGCACTACAGAAGAGACATTCGGTGCTTGTTGACCAGGACAGCATCGTCGTCCAGATTTCTCTGCTTTAAGCTCGAGGGACTCACGCGGCTCCTAAATGCTCATCAGTACCTCACGACTCTTCAGTTTGTGGCCTGTCGACCAGATGATGTACACTTGACTGCCGTTCGACGGAGAGCTCCCGCAAATTCGAGATCACAAAGTGAGGAACGGTACCCAATCTATGCAGTCGCCAGAATGTTTAGCCGTGCGACGTCGAAGCACCTTAGGGAGCTGGTGCGTGACTCCGCATCGGGGACAGCCACAAATCCCGATGCAACTACCTTGCAGACGCGTGGAAAGCGTCGCAAGACCCGACCTGGGGATAGGGCCGTGATAGCGGTGGGATACTTATTCACGCAAAGCCCGCTGTACTCAGATGGTCTGTAACAGGCAATACACATAGACGAGTTCTTCAGACACTTTTCCCCCAGGAGCGCCTCCAGTCAGGAAGAAGTCAGCGTCCAAAGGCTCCGTCGCGGAACGAGCTCCGCCGTCACTGCAGCTGAGAGCCTCACACTCCCCAACCAACGCTCCCGAAGATGGAGTCGTTCCTTCGAAACGTCTCGTCACGCTTCAGCTCGCCCGGACAATCGCCCGGTCAGTCGCCTCGCCATTCCATCGCCCATCTGCCTCTTGCGTCTTCGAACACAGACGCTTTCATCACTGCTCCTAAAGGCAAGCTCTTCCCGCAAACCGACCCCGCCATCGATGGCGAAGACTGCCTGCATGACTGCGCAAGCTGCACGATCAAGTACCCTCCCAAATTCGAGACAGACGAGGAGGATGAGCTGTATGGACATGTTAAGGGGTTCAGTACGCATCTGATTGTTGCGACGGGGAAGACGGATTGGGTGCGAGATGTGCGGGACGAGAAGGGGAGCGTGATGGAGGCTGTGGGTAGAGCTGCTCCGGAGGGAAACTTGAAGAATGGTGTGAGTGATATACTGAGTCACTTGACAACGGCTTTGAAGCATCGACAGGGAGGCACATCGTCGCAGAGTGACACGGCTGACTCGTTCGTAGACTTTGATGCTATCAGGTCAGACCGACGATTTGCTACGCGCCAAGTGAATCTACAGCTCACTCGAACCCGCAGCATCGAACATGCCTCTCGTGTGCAGAGATAATCACGAGAATTCGGAGGGTGCGGATACATCGACGACCTGCCTCCTTCTCCCAGCTTTCACCCTGATCGAAGACGTCACACCGTCTTTAGTCCCAGACCTGATCTCCTCGATAATCGAGCGCGCACCGACTAGTACAACACCTCTTCATCACAAGCCCTCCGCCACAGATACCATCGCAGCTGAAGATCCCTTCTCCACATCCTCCGCGGCCGCTGAAGACGCCGTGACCTCCTCTCAACCATCAACCACACGAGCAGACGCAACGCCAATGGCATCCGCCGATCCCTTCTCCGTCCCTTCCTCGATACCAACACCTCGAACATCGCCTCCCCCGTCGCCTCAGCTCCACACCCGCCCCAGCCCGCACAAATACCTTATCCTCCTCTGCTCACAGCGCACCCGTGACGCGCGTTGCGGCCAATCTGCGCCCCTCCTTCGCCGCGAGTTAGAGCGGCACTTACGCCCTCTCGGCCTCTACCGCGACCTGCACGACGAGCGGCCCGGTGGCTGCGGCATCTACTTCATCTCGCACGTCGGCGGACACAAGTACTCAGCGAACATGTTCGTATATCGCCGAGATGAGGCGGCAGGCGAGGCGGCAGGCGAGGCAGCGCAGTGCATTTGGCTTGCGAGAGTCAGGCCGGAGGACTGTGAAAATATCGTTAGGTTTACGGTCCTAAAGGGAAGGTTGTGAAGCCGGACAGGCAGTTGAGGGGCGGGTTCGATCGTGAGAGACTGGTCACCAGTTGGTAGAAGGAGGGACGCCATCGTTGTTTGTTTGCGGAAGCGTGCATGTGCAACTGAGGCGCTATTCCCGTCGTCCTCGGACTCGAGGACATGGAGCTTTGGCAGCATATGAAATAATAGAATGCGGCTGAATGAGAGCTACTGGAGTTTAGCACAGACGGCACAAACGTCCTGGTGAATCCTCACTCCACCTACAGCATCTGACCGATATACGCACAGTACCCGCCATAACTTAAATGTATTCGAGCGCGGTATGACGGAAGAAGGGTGAGCAAAATTGAACCATTTGCTTTGCGAAATCAAGGCTTTCATGCCAAGGAGGCCTCTCGATTCTCGCTGTCGCCTGACGTCGTTCCATCTCTGAGTGGACACAAAACGTGACGAATGAGCGCAGCGGGTCTTTGGTTGTCACAACAGTAACTTTTACATGGGTAAAGCAATGAAGAACCTTCAATGTCTGCCGTGACAAACTCCATATGTAAATGCCCTCCGTGATCAAACTCCCGCGATACGTATCCGGCTCGTCCCGGAAGTGACTGCTATGGCATATCATCTTGTATGATACATTTTTCGTTGAGTGCTGTGTCCCAGACTTCTCCGGCCAACCTTTCTATTTACGCTTGTGAGGCCCGATGATCTTAGGATACATTCGGGAGAGATGGTAATTGATCGTGTTCTTCTTCTGCGTTTTCGGTCTCTGTGATCCCACTTGTCAGCATCATGTCCACCACTGCCATCCTGCCTGCTCGGAACATTTGTGGAAGTCCCCCAAATTGTACCGTCCACGCAGTCGTCAATTACAGCTGCGAGACGCTTTAGGTACGAAGGACACATGTCGAGACATACCGGCGCATCCATACAAGCTCTCAACTGTGTCTCTAACGCCGCGCACCCAGCCACACTGTATCCTGACGAAGCCCAGCATCCTGTCGCACTCGATGATCAGCCACCCTCATCCGTTGCTAGCTTGTCTACGCCGGGCAGTTCTTACCCAAGACTGAGGACATAATTCCCAAACAAGGGTTTGCATCTGACTTGTTCGGTCGCCGCACGCGAAGCTTAGGTAAAGGTGGGAGACGGGGTGCGGCGATCGCGGTGGTGGTTGCGGCGCCGGGTTTGGGAGGCATGGCGATGAAAGGTAGATGCTTGCGACCGGTGGAGGAGGATAGTGAGGGGGTCCTATCCGTGGATATGGAGTCGATCTTGCTGTTCAGGTGTCGTAGTAGGTGAATGCCCCGGTAGCTGGCTCACTGTCGAGAAGCTGGTCGATGGTCACTCACTGTGGTCGTTCCGTTGTCCTCTGCCTCGAAGTTCATGCGTGCACAGACAATTTCTCTTGGCGTGGGGATGCTCCCATTCCATTGTTTACAACCTCGACCCGCCGCCACAAACACCATCATCCATGCGCGCCCGCACGCGACACCACATTCGCTTCCCAATCTTTCGACAACAGATCATTTCTCAGTAGATACTACCTTAGACTATCCTACGACTATGGCAGACTCGTCTCGGCCTTCGACCGCCGCCTTCGATCCCGACTGGAAGCCCGCCGACACCACCTCGCTGCGACCCGACAATTTGTCAATTCCGCGGATACCGCGAGCTTGGGAGCGACAACCACGATCACCGTATGCGCGCGATCGCAACCTACGTAAAGTCTGGAAGCGATACGATCTCCGGTCGCAGCAGCAGGGCGCGAAACTCAGTGGGGCGCCGTCGAGTAAGCAAGAGTATCTGAATGGCAGGCGACCAAAGGAGCTATTCAGGTCGCCGGAGAAGGTTGTCAAGAAGCTGTGCTTTGCAGACACTGTGGAGGCGGGTCAACTGAGCAAGGCTACGTTGTGGGACAAGAAGGGGCGCAGCTTGACGCGTGCGTATCGCCGACGAGTTTGGTTGGAGCACTGAAAGCTGACAGCTTTCACAGGCAAGCTGCGAGCCAACACCGGCGAAGTGAACATCAATTTGAATGCCACTGTACCAGAAGGGATTGCGCCTCGGACAGCACTCGCCGGACCATCTGACGACGTTGATCCGCTTCTGAAGGCGGAACGTATGACAGAAGTCTATTTTCCCAGCTCATCCTCTCACGCTCCCTACGAAGACAACTCTGTCCCTATAGCAGACGTCCAGAACATTTTCAGTATTAACAACGGTGCGCCAGGCTTGCTCAACATGTCCAGCAGCGCCAACAGTGACTCACTTATGGAGACGGACGTCAAGAATGCTGAGACTATCGCTCAGCCGATCGGCGACTTAAAAACAGAGTTGGTCGTGCATTCCGACCAGTCTGACGAAATCACACTAGGCGATATCAATGATGTTGTTGGTCAGACTAAGAGACGGCATCGGAACAATGAACCCGTTTCAGACGAGCATCTGTCGTTCAATGAAGAGAATGTCCACGAAGCAGTTGAATGTGTCCACGATGAGGACTCCATTGCGCTTCCTGATTCGGATTTGTCGGCGCAAGATGTCAGTCATCCTAACACAGAAATTGACAACACCGGAAGCCAAGCGCTTGGCCATCATGATAGTTCGCTGACCAACAACCCCGACGACGTTCTGCACGAGACTGAGCCACCACTGACTCCATCAACACCGAAAGGTGACGCGTTCCTGTCAGATTCCCCCTCAGGGAGGAATCCAAAGATGTCAACAATAGGCAATGGGCATGACACAGTGCCTGGATCGCGGTACGACACCGTCCAAGAATCACTTGAGGAAGACGGCCTAGAGGACACCACCCAAAAATCTAGCCTTTCAGAAGCGCCTGGCGTTTCATCTGATCTCAGCGCTCCACTGGATCTCATAGCCAACGAGGCTTCTTTCCCGGTTGACACCAACACCACTAATGGTATTGAACAACGGCGCGACAACAGAACTGGACTGGACATTTCACTCGCTTCTGCTCTGATGGAGAATAACAGCGAGGCTACTGGAGATGGTCAAGAGTTGTTTGATGCTCTCGACACTATGTACGACGGCACATATACCGAGCCAGACCGTGCGCACGTTGATATCATCAAGACTATGCACAGTTCTGATAACACTGAGGGTTCTCCGGACTTACAATCTGAAGCCGCACCAATGGATGAAGATTTGGGAAATGGCGAAAGAGCGCAGGCCGTTGCGGCACCCAGCGTCGATGGAACTCAGGTCCAAACTCGCACAATGATTGGGCAAGGATTTCAAGAACCAGAGCGGAGTCCCGGAGTCTCGTCTCCGCCAAATGATACTTTCAGCGTGTCTTTGCAACCTGTTATCTCAGATATCGGTCCCATGGCTGATGGAACGGGAGCTTTAGTAACGTCCAAGCCACGGGTGTCAGATGACACGGCGATTCTACAGGCCTTCCTCAACCGGGCAGCGGCGAGTAAAGCCAGCAAGTCCGTTGTGATATCCAAGCGTTCTTCCTTGTCACACAGACGCGACTCAGATGCGGTGCGACACGCCCTTGCCTCTCCAGGCAGACTTGACGTACTCGAAGACAAAGACCCTAACAGCCCTTCGCCTCGAAGGAGGACTCGAGCGGCAGACGCCGCTGAGATCAAGTCTAGGCTTTTCGACTTCGACGCAGACTCCTTCGGAGGGGTTAACACATACGAGAAAGTGGCAAACGAGGGAGTGCCCACGGCAGCTAAAGCTCGCAGAAGCGCGCGAAGCCGTAGCCGCATCCCGCACTTTCCAGCTCTAACACCCACGTCTGCGACACAGTCACTTGCCGCGTCCTCTCTCGTAGCACCAGCCTCGGCCCCAAATAAGATTCCTGTGCGCAGTGCTGCCGACCCTGTAATACTCAGGAAAAGCGAGGCGCAAGAACTCAATCTAGTGACGAAAGCCAACACGCGGAAGAACAAGGGTGGGAGTGTTGCGCCCGTCATGAAGCTTGCCAAGATTGCGGCGGCGATTGTAGCTGGTGAACATCACGAGGACGAAATCATAGACTCGAAGGAACTGGGTGAGGGCCTGAAGGGTGTGAAATGGGACCAGCAACTGGTATATTTCCAAGAAGCGGCGGCCGGAAGCCCGGATCCGTTAACGTTGGATGCATATGAAGACGGCATTCAAGAGCAAGTGCATGCTCAGCTCATGGAGGAAGCGAAGGAAGACAGCACGCAGATAGCGAAGGAAGGCAGTACAGAAACGCCGAAGAAGCCGATGGGCAGGCGGTTGCGAGGACCGCAGAATGGGACGCCAGCGAAGGGCCTTGTGAGCTCAGTCTCATCTGCAGTTATGGAGATCCCACCGAAAGAGCCAGAGAAGAAGCCAAGGAGGCAACTACGCACCGACACCCCAGCAAAAGGTCTGCTGGAATCGGCCCTCCCCGACGACGTCGAGGTTCCATCCAAGCTCTCGCCAAGAAAAGCGAAGAAGGCGTCTCGCATCGGGACGCCCGCTCCAAATGCAACCGTTGCAAAGGTCACTTCGGACACTAAAGCCCTGGCGCAACAGCCCGCAGAGTCCAAATCGCCTAAGAAAGCGACCAGGAAACTGCCCGTCCCGCGAAAGCTAAATCTCTTCCCCACCACGACCGAAGGGAAAGAGAACAGGCTCGTTACGTCTAGGAAAACCGGCATCACGACCGTCAAGAGCCTCGCCTTCCCTCCGCAGAGCAGTGCCAACAACGACACCCCGGGCTTGACAAGCCCGGCGAAGAAACGAGTGAGACCTGTGGGTGGGAATGTCAGTGCAACTGCTGCTCCCGTTGTGGAGATGCCGAGTCTATTGAGCCCGGCAAAGAAGAGATCGAAGCCAAGGGGTTGAGGAATGGTCAGGTTCTTGGGGGTGATGGATGTCACCAGTGCTGGCGACTTGGGAGGGCTTCACGAGCTGCATCTCGTTCCTTCAGTACTGCGCTATACCCACTGTTTTGTCCATAGCATATCCTTTTGCAGTTTCTGTTGCTACTTGGACCACTAAGGGTTGGATCGGATTTCGTAGAGAACGTATTGCTCCTGGTCCCCATTTGACTACTCATCTGATGCAGCAAGTCGTGCGGCCCTGCCACGCCCGACGTGCCACTTGAACTTGAGCCCCGGTCAAGCTAGGCCTGTTCCTGGGGCTTCCATCGGCGCTACGGCGACGATCGGAGAGCCTTCCCGAGATGCATGCTGCTCAACTCCCCTAGGTGAGGTCCCATCGTCATCGACGAAGGCGAACATTTCTTTCACTCCATTCCATTGCTTTCTGCCGCATCACATGCCGAGGCTTTCGGGCTCGGAGAGAAACCAAATATGGACGGACTCGTGAAAGCCGATGACTCGCTCACTTGGCCACTGCTACAACTACATCCTCCTTGATCTTTTCACCTCTTTACAACCTGACTGTCACTCACACATTCGCCTCCAACATACATCTTCAGACACACCAAGACCTCCACAACATGAGCAAGCCGGGAGACTTCGCAGCAGTTCGCAAGGACATTGTCGCGCTTCTCCACCAGCCTGAGTACGACGATGGAAGCGCAGGGCCAGTGCTTGTTCGTCTAGCATGGTAAGTAGGCCTTCTACTCTACTGGCGCCTTCAGTGGTCACATCCTTAATACAGGCACAACGTCTGACTTATAAATCACAGGCACTCATCCGGAACCTACGATGCCGAGACTGACACAGGCGGCAGCAACGGTGCAGGCATGCGTTACGAAGCAGAAGGAGGTGACCCTGCAAACGCCGGCCTGCAACACGCCCGTGTCTTCCTAGAACCCGTCAAAGAGAAGCACTCATGGATCACTTACGCAGACCTATGGACATTAGCGGGCGTAGTAGCCATCGAAGAGATGGGCGGTCCCTCAATCGAATGGAAAGCCGGGCGGACAGACTACGTTGACGACTCGAAGCTGCCGCCGCGCGGCCGCCTTCCCGACGGTGCCAAAGGTGCCGATCACATCCGACACATCTTCTACCGCATGGGCTTCAGCGACCAGGAAATCGTTGCGTTGAGCGGCGCCCACAATCTGGGCCGCTGCCATAGCGACCGCAGCGGCTTCCATGGCGCCTGGGTTAACAACCCAACCCGCTTCAGCAATCAGTACTTCCGGCTGCTGGCCTCGCTTGACTGGCGCGAGAAGACACTCGAGAATGGCGTCAAACAATTCGTGCACGTCGACGAGGATCTCGACGAGGAGCTCATGATGTTGCCGACTGATATGGCGCTTCTCAGCGATCCGCACTTCGCGCAGTGGGTGAAGCGCTATGCGGAGGACAAAGAGCTGTTCTTCGCGGACTTTGCAAAGGTGTTCGCGAAGCTGGTCGAGCTGGGCATAAAGAGGGACGCGAGCGGTAAGATTACGAACGCGGACAATGAGAGGGGCAGGTACCGTGCGGCGCCGAAGAAAAGCGCCAGGCCTGGGAAGCCGGCGGATGCTGGTAGGGATGGGGAGGCGGATCCGTTGAGGTCGGAGAACATGAAGTTCAGAGCGCGGTTGTAGGGGAGCGGTTCGTGGTATGTCAGCGTGTAGGGAGCGTTCAGGGGTGTTCGAGCACTTGCGCGGCGTATTGCTACCTTAATACCCAGGATCAGAAGTATAGAAATATAGATAGATATATAGACATAGACGTGGACATCAGGTCTCAGAGATTTGTCTAAACCAGAGGCAGATTAATACTAACGGTTCAGTCGTTGATACAACGATCCCCGAGGAAACAGTGCTCCCGTTCCTCCATGCAAACATGGCTCACGACCTACCTCAGCTCATGTTCCAGACGTCAGCTCTGGCATCCGTGGCCCATTGCCAGGTCTTCATGGTTACCCTCCGCTACACGATTAGTCGACGCCATCTCCCGACGTCAACCGAGGCATCCGCGAGCTTCCTATGGCTCCAGCTCTTGCACCTCACACGAACACGAAGAGCTATATCTTACTCTCCCACTGCATTTCTACTCTCCTTTACCCGATTCAACACTTCCGCAGTCGTGGCCATGGCACATCGATCAAACCCCCTCTTCACCGTGCCGATCGCGCCGCAGGGCTCAGTCACATGCACGTCTCCGGCGGATAGAGTGTATGTGCTGACATTTGTGAGCCCGCCTGATAACAGGCTTACTACTGTGAGTTGAGGTATGGTTTTCCTGTCGATACCTTCAATGGAATACTGTTCTCGGGTTTAAGTACACAAGTCAGGTTTTTCTATCTGCTCTCTTCCTAGCGAGGACGGGTTGCGCTTCATGACCCCGATACTCGATGTGCTGTACCTATACTTATTCCTTCTTTCCGTGTTCCTTTTCCATCACTCCTTGTTCGTCCTTCAACCATATTACTCTGTACCCATTCCACTAACACTTTCCAACGTATCACATGTCCTCCACTTCCCACCGTGCCCTTCTCCCCGTCGGACCTCCTCCGAATTGACCCAAGCACACAATCCTCGACCCACTGACCAATCTTGCAGGGGTTCTGCCAAGCTCTCCTCCTCGCTCTCGATATTATTGAGCTGCGTCATCCGCCTGGTGTAGTCGTGACGACCTCCGGCATCCAGAAGTTCTACAGCAATGGGCTCGATCTCGAGCATGCTAATGCCACGCCCGGCTTTTTCAGAGATAGTCTGTACAGGCTTTGGAGACGGTTCTTGACGTAAGTTGGAGTTTCCTGCTGTTTCGTTCTCGTCGTTCTACTTTTCTCAACAAGAAGAAGCAACAAGAGCAAGGGAAAGAAACTTGGGGGGAGAAGAGAGACAGTGTGAATCATGTGGAGTTCTGCCTTTCACCATACATCATCTTGTCCAGTCCCATGTTTTGTCTGGTTATGTCTTTCGTCTCCGATCATCAACATTGTCGTTCGTATCCTACCATCGGTCCTGTCTCTCTTTTCCCGCAATTAGTTCAATCTCTCCTCCCTCCACTGACACACCCCAGCTACCCAATGCCGACTGTTGCGCTGCTTAACGGCCACGCCTTCGCCGGCGCCCTGATGCTCGCGCTTATGCACGACTACCGCATCCAAAACCCGCACCGGGGCTATCTGTGTCTCAACGAGCTCGAACTCGGTGTCCCCCTACGTCCACCCATGTCTTCCGTGTTCCGCCAGAAACTATCCCCACACACGTACCGCACGCTCGTACTGGAGGCGAAGCGCTACAAGGCGCTTGAGGCGCTGAAGGAGGGCATTGTGGACGGGCTTGGAGGGATTGAGGAGGTGCTGGCGTTCGTGGAGGAGGGCGGGTTGGTCAAGAAAGCCGGCGGCGTTTATGGGTTGCTGAAGGAGGAGATGTGGCGCGAGACCGTAGAGTACTTGGATGGTTGGGAGGAAGAACAGGAGAGGGACGGGAAAGTGCAGGGGAGGAGGGAAAAAGAGAAGGTGGAGGGGGAGAGGAGGGTCAAGGGCTGGGAGACCGGGACGAAGGCGAAGCTGTAGGTTGCTCACGGGTGCTAGGCTGGCAGGCAGGGCCAGTCAATGCACCTTTCCTCTCTTCTTGGCCTGTGTTAGCTTGTTCTGGGATCACAAGAACCAAACAACACGCAAGAAATTGTCTCTTCGAAGACGGGAAATGTCCGTTCCGACCTCCCTTCCTTTAGTCCGAACCTGCGGTCTCTTGCTAAAATAGGTGGGGGCGCATATCCCATGTTCTCTGTCTTTCTGTCGAAATCAATACGTTCAAGACCTTCTCGTAGAAAGCGGTTCCGTGAAGGCGAGACGACGCTAGCAAAGTGAAACTCTTACTGTCACGCGCTGCGTCAAAATCCACGCATCGTCTCACATCTACATCACCAAATTCACATTTACCTCTCTCTCTCTCTCTCTCTCTCTCTCTCTCTCTCTTCTTCCAAATACCCGCTCTCGAACTTTTCCGTCTCAAAACATTCACCCACACTCAACTTCGACATGGCGGACCACGCCGAGTCCTTGCAGGCCGGTCTGAAAGGGTAAAAACTCCAACGGTCTTCCTACTCGTGCGAGACGATCACTGACGGTACAGTAGCTTCATCGACTCTGAGGAATTCACCGACATCACGATCCGCTGCAGCGACGGACAGGAGCTAAAGGCACACAAGATCGTGCTTTGCTGCCAGAGCCCCGTTCTGGCCGCTGCCTGCAACGGCCACTTTCTCGTAAGTTTATTCTGGGTAGCCTTTTTGCGGGGGCACTGGCTGAGTGGCATTTAGGAGGCGTCGTCTGGCGTCATCGACCTCGAAAATGATGATGCGGAGACTGTACGCGCGATGGTGCACTACTTGTACCACTCTGATTACAAGCACGAGGACCATGAAGGATCTGCTGGCACATTGGTTTTACACGCTCATGTCTACGCAATCGCCGGCAAATACGACATCCCGGCGCTCCTGAAGTTGGCCGAGGATCACTTCAGAGACAATGTTTTTGAGACGTGGGATACGAACATGGCCGCCTTCACCCACGCAATATCCGTCGTGTACAGCAGCACGCGCTCTAAGTGTCGTCGCCTGCGCTATATCGTTGTCATTGTCTCTAAAAAGCACCTCGACTATCTGCTGACGAATGTCGAATTCGAAGAGGTGCTGAGCACCCATGTGGAGTTTGCAGTGGATCTTCTCAAGCGTTTCTCATCTCCACCGAAAAACAAACCTTTGCATCAGTAGGCTTCTAGACAGTGGATCGAAGACGATTGTGAACGTCTCTCGTAGGAGAAGACCCACAGAGCATCGTCTTCAGGGTGCGTTCAACAGCCTTGGGAGATCAGACAAAGAGTTGTGGGCTTTTCAGCGAATTGCAAGAAGCAATGGGTGAGGGTTTCAGTTCATAGCCAACGCATGGGAACGGCTCTCCCCGTAGCACTGCAAGTACCGCTGGTCTATAGCCCTTTGTGGAATTGACATGAGTGTATGAGCGGTGACGCCCTGTACTTTCGTAGTCTCTTTGCCTTGATTGCAAACCGCGAGGTCCAATTCACTTCTCATAATCTCGAAACTGCTAGAGCCCCGAGAATGAACAGAACATCGACACGATAAACTCTTTATCATTCACCTTACGCATCGCACAGAGTTGCAATATCATTCTCGTTCCACCTGACTTACTCGTCTTGACCAGATCTCGTCGACGCAATCGCCCTGTGTCATTTCCACCAAGTCCACATGTCTTGTTAGCACCGTTGTTTCACATGGCTTCAGTGCAAAGCCCATCATACACACAGTTCAAGACGCTGCAGGCCGGCTTGCAAGGGTGAAGCTTCTCAAATCAAACGTGCATGGGCGGTACTGACGCGCAGCAGCTTCTTCGACTCCGCGCAGTACAGCGACTTGAAGATACGTTGCAGTGATGGTCATGAGATCAAGGTGCACAGGGTAGTCTTATCCAGTCAGTCCCCAGTGTTCGCGGCGGCGTGCCATGGTCCACTCCGAGTGAGTTGCGCAGCTTGGAACCTTCGAGAAGTCCCACTGACGCTTCATAGGAAGCCTTGTCTGGTGTCATAGACCTCGACGACGATATTCCGTATGCCGTCCATGCGATGCTCCATTGGTTCTACCACTTCGACTACAATCACGACAGTAAGGGACGAGAGACGCCAACATCGACTCACGTCCAAGCTATCGCTCCTGACGACAAGGGGAAGCTGCAGCTCGACCAACACATCGACAAGAAGCAGAAGGTCGATCGACAAGCAGGCAACGCACAGGTAGAATCCGACGTATCGCCACTCGTCTTCCACGTTCGCACCTACGCCATAGCAGACAAGTACGACCTCCCTGCGCTTAAAGACCTCGCCCGCTCGAAATTCGCTGCCGTCGCCGTGAACGTATGGAACAGCGCCTCGTTCACGCCTGCCATCCGCTCCATCTACGCAACGACGCCTTCCACCGACCGTGGCCTACGCGACGTGGTGACCAGCGTTGCGCAGGCCCACATCACTGCTTTGCTGCAGGACCGTAGCGATTTTGCGGCGGTACTGAAGGAGATTGCGGAGTTTGCGGCCGACTTAGTCGCGCTGATGGCCAAGGGGTATCAGCCGGTCGAGAGATTCCAGTTCACGGTCCGCTGCGGGAACGGAAAGTGCGAGGCGCACTATCGTGCTTGGAACGACCAGGGCGCGTCGAAGTGCAAGTGTCGCAACCCAATGTTCTTAGTTTCTGAAGGCTAGAATACTGCTCTGCCTTGTGGTGGCTTAGTAGTCCTCAGGACGACGACTTTGGTGGGCAACGTGTAGGAACTGACAGATTCGTGTTAGACCCAACGAACCATGATACGGAGCCGAATCTCTAGTTGTGTCTTGTGTGTTGTTCAGGGGCAATTGTAATCTCGAAAGGGTCATAGAAGGTGCGGAAGATCAAAGACCAGCATATGATGATCTGAGAGGACAAGGTACCAGCCCACAATTGACAAATCTGTAGCATGCTGTAATACTACCTCAAACACCGACTCATGCGGAGCGAACAAAACCGCGCGCTCACCGATCGAGTTGCTCACTAATCCGCGAATTGAAGGTGACGCTCTCCTAATTGATCAACTCGGTGCCTGTCGCAGCTACTTACCTTGTTCATGGTCTTTAGAGTACAACTTTGTTCAGCTGCGCCCGCCACCGTCCAACCTACACACTCCACGACGGTCATCCTTGAGCTCCAGATGGACTCACTCGATCTTCATGGGCCTTTGCTCGCTGGTCTGGAGAAGTGAGTTCCCTGTGGTTGTCTAATAATATTGTAATCCTTGCTAACGCGTCGCAGTTGCTTGGACTCTGGAGAGTACTCTGATTTTCGTATAATAACGGGCGGTAGCTGTGTGTACAAACTACACAAGATCGTCCTTAGCAGCCAGTCTTCTGTCTTCGCCGCCGCGTGCAACGGTATCTACCCGCCGCAGTTTCCTCTGGTGAGCGTTGCAGATCACCTTCACCGTGCTCCAACTCATGCGTTCAGGACCCTGAAACAGGGGCAATGGAAATCAGTAGCGAATTTCACGATCCAAAAGCTGTGTTCTCAATGGTCTACTTTCTCTACCACTTCAGCTACAGCGATGACTATCCGCCGCGTATCGTCCACGTCTACAACATTGCGCAGGCGTTTGACATCTCAGCGCTTGAAGCTCTCGCCATACAAAGGTTCGAGGAGGCGGCCATAGACCAGTGGGATACCGACGGATTTGCAGACGCCATTGAGGAGCTCTATGACACCGAACCCAATCAGGAAAACGGTCTGCGCAACGCGATTCTTCGCATCTCTGCATCTCACCTCGACGCCCTCCTGCAGCAGCGTGGCAGTTTCTACAGATTCCTGAAGAGCAGTGGCCAGTTCGGCGCCGACATGGTGGAGTATCTGATGAAGAGTCGCCAGCCCGCCGTGCGCACAGAGTTCAAGGTCGAGTGCGGCAATTGCCATAGAGCGTACAGTTCGTCGGGCGTCGCCTGGGAGAAGTGCCATTGTGCCAACCCGTCGTGGTCGCTTACTTGAGCCAACCGTAGAAGAACGACGGAGACTGCCGGTCTTCCATCGAGTGGTCGTGGATAGCCGTTAGTGTTTGGGACATTCCACGTGTGGGATCGTGGGTGTGGACATGCTGTGGCACCCGGCGAAGTCAGAAAGTATTGCACTCGATTAGATGGTACGGTAGCTCGGACAGCAGCATGATCTGAGGGACTAAGGCATGACACCGTTCGGTAGATCCAGCCATGCCGTCACACGCTTCGTAGTATGGTCGTCGTCCTAACCTAGCTGGCACCCGTGACAGATGCGGCCGTCTTCTCCAGAGGACGTACTAGATATTCTATGGGGGAGAGCTGGCGATGGGAGCCCATCGAGAATTTGCCATCACATATACGGGGCAGTAGGTGCCTTAGACGCAGCAAATGTTCGAAGCAGAGTATTGAGTCAGTGATCGATGTCCACACTACTCGATGGCAGGAGAACGAACTTGAGAAAGTCATCGAGGCACTTGGAGGCTCTGATTGGAAACACTTGAGAGAAGCGAAAATCCCATTGAACCAACACCATCTTCTACTTGCATCGTCTCATCCCGCTACTTCCGGATTCCTCGTTCGGGGAGACCTCCTTCTTTCCCAGTCACCTTCCTTCATTCCTTTCTAGCCATTCTTGGCAACGCCCATTTGTTCGTCAGTGCCAGCAGACTCTTCACGTCAGTCGACTCCACACTCATTCAGACTTATCCACGGATTCGTATTGAGCCTCCCGACCCACCTTGTATCCTTCGTCCAGCAGCGATCCGTGCGTCATCTGCTCATCTAAAGCCTCACAAACCAAACTTTTACCATGAAGATCCTCATCGCCCCCTCCGGCTTCAAAGAGAGTCTCTCCCCCCACACAGCCGCACAGTGCATCGAAACCGGCATCCGGCGCGCCCTCCCCACCGCCGAAACCCACAAAGCGCCCCTCGTCGACGGCGGCGAGGGCTTCGTTCTCGCCCTCGTCGCAGCGACCGGCGGCGAGCTCAGACGCGTCGTCGTGACCGGCCCGGTCAGACAGCGGGTGCGCTCGCACTACGGCTTCCTCGGTGGCTGCGGGCCCAAGACTGCCGTTGTGGAGATGGCTGCTTCCGCAGGCCTGCGCCTGGTGCCTGGAGACCAACGCAATCCGTGCCTGACGACGACGTACGGCGTTGGCGAGACGATCGTCGCTGCGATGAGCGCAGGCACCGAGCGGATCCTTGTCGGTTGCGGCGATTCCGGTACCTGCGACGGCGGAATGGGCATGGCGCAGGCTCTTGGAGCGCGCTTCGTCGACCGCAACGGTGGACAGCTTCCTCTGGCCGCCGGTGGCGCATCGCTTGCCCACCTCGCAGCCATCGGGCTCGCTGGCCTGCATCCCCGGCTGCGACACGTCGCCATCGACGTGGCGTGCAACTGGCAGAACCTCCTCTGCGGCCCGCAGGGCGTCGCGCGCGTCTTCGGGCAGCAGAAAGGCGCCACCCCGGCACAGGTCGAGGAGCTGTCCGCGGCACTGGACAACTACGCCGCAGTCCTCGAACAAGAAGTCGGCTTCGACGTCTCCCACGCTCCAGGGAGCGGCGCGTCTGGCGGACTCGCCGCCGGGCTGCTCATGATTGGCGCGACGCTGCACCCGTGGTACCAGCTCATCCTGCCGTACTTTCATCTCGACTGTCTGCTCGCGCACTGCGACCTCGTCTTTACCGCCGAAGGCGGCCTCGACGCGCAAACGGCCCGTGGCAAGATCCCGGCCGAGGTCGCCAGGCGGGCGAAGTTTCGCGGGCGGCCTGTCATCGCGCTCGCCGGCACTATCGGCGAGAATGCGGCTGTCAATTACGAAGTCGGGATCGATGCGTTTGCGAGTGTGATGCAGGCGCCTACGACACTGGAGGATGCGATGCAAGATGCGGAACGACTGTTAGTGGAGGGGGCGGAGAGCGCGATGCGCATGGTCATGGTGGGCGCGTTTGTTTCGCGCAGAGCAGAGCGGGAGCTAGAGTCGAAACGATGCGAGTGTGATCTGGCGGACGAGTTTGCTCGTTTGTGAGGAAGCAAGTACGGGGTTCTGGAAGCAGAGCAGTCAGCAGCGTTTGCGCCATTCTTTATTGTACACGATTATGCTTCAATGATCCTCTAGTTCTTCTCTTCATCTTGTGTAGTAGTATTGCGCTCCCTTTTTGTCACGGTGAGTTGTAAAGTTAGCTGTGGCGTCAGAATCAAAAGTCCAGGGAGCCCTTCCGGTCTACTCGTTACCTCAACAAGAGCATGTACAGTGAGCGTGGTAGAGTAGAGAGTGGATACGAAGGAGCAGATAGTAGGAATTGGAGCAAAATAGATGGTTAAGGAGAAAATAGTGAGTGGCAGGGTACATCGTAGAGTAGATTATATTAGTACTTGGGGCAGAAGTCATTGCATAAGCCGGCCTTGTAGTCTATCACATGAAGAGCCGCCTTCCCACCCCAGCAGCACAACAAAGTTACACGTCCCACGACTGTCAAGGAGCGAGCCTAGTCTTTGGTACGAGCAGACCGACAGAATCCGAACGAACATCCCGAGCCGTCGCACCAACGACCTCCTCCTCAAGCTACGCTTTTCTCCTAGATCTTCAAGCGCCTACGGACGAAGCTAGTAACGCCGCCACAGACAAGCAGCACCGCGACAACAAGGAGAGCGAGCTGTGTTTCGGCCGAGGCGGAGGCAGCTGCCTCTTCACCTGATGGCAGGGCTTGCTTCGGGAACCAGACAGTGCCGTTGATATACAGGTGCGCGGCGTTTCTTCTTGCGAAGGTGGGGAAGTCGGCAACGTCCGCTGGCGATTCCGAGTCGTCCCAGATAGAGTGGACGAACGTGGTTTTGGGTTTCTCGTCATTATCGTCCGGGGCGGTGGGGTTGCTGATAGTGACGGCTTCGACCACATCCTTGCTCTCGTCAGTCGCAGTGTCCACGACTGTCACGCCCTGATCATCCGCTACTACATGTTCCACAGCCGGACTGTTCCCGCCCACATCAGCACGCTGTGGCCTTGCGTTTCGCTTCCGATGATTACCCGGGTCTGCGGGCTTGCCAAGCGAATGGCCACTATGTTTCTTGCCCGTCCTGTGCTTCGACTTCTTCTCGTGCTCGGAGTCTTCGATGTCGGACAAGTCGCCGTAGTGGTGCGGGTAGAAGGCGTCGGAGCCGTCGGCGTGGTGCCACGTTGGCGTCGTCTGGCCACGGTAAGGGTTCGAGTCGTAGCCGCCGTCGGCGTCCATGCGCTGCTTGTGCGCTTCGAGCCCCTCCATCGTGTCCATGTTCTTCGCGATTGCCGCCCACTTGTCCTCGTCGTAAATGTAGCTGCCGAACTTCGTCCGCTTCGCGACGCGGGTGCGTGGTTTGCTTTCAAATTCGTCGGGGAGAGAGCCGATGCCCTTGTACACCTTACCGTGCTTTAAGAGTATCGGGTCGGGAAGGTTTAGGCGATGCCCAATCTCGGCGCCGTTACCATTTGCCATTGTGCTCTTGAAGTTGTGGCGGTCATGATCGCCGTAGTCTTCTGTGGGATACTTCGCCCATCTGCCAGGGATAATTGGAGCAATAGTGACACGGCTCGGTTCCGTGTGGTTGGAGCCGCCCGTCCTCGGGAAAGAGGGCAACCCGTGTGGGACTGGATTCGCTGCCTTGACGGGGTGACTCGCACTCTTGCTATTTTCAGCGTCGTGACCCTCTGTGACGACGATGCTACGCCGTTCTAGTATTTCTTCTTTCGTGAATCGTGGAGCCATTTCTTGCTGCTTGGTAGATTGTGGCTAGGTCTGATACCTCAAGTCACGAAGGTCTGGATGAGATACTGAGAGAATTGAACATTGGACGGAAGATTTGGAGAAGAGAAATACTTAAGCTGAGTCGGAGGCATGAAAGTTAATCGCGGATCAAGGTCTGGGACTGACTTTCACACGTGAAATGCCGCAAACTGTGGTAACCTTTGCTAGCATCCTGCTCTAGAAAACACCACGGCTAACTAGTAGGAGAGTATGACTAGGTATTGCCCCGCAGCTTGCGGAACCCTTTGGAAGAGAAAAGGATCGTTTTCGCATCTCAAGTACAGATTGACCTTACCATGTTGGTCCATAGTACTGGACCGCAAGTGCAATGATATGAAGATCGAGCACATCGACCGACGAAACGACCGTCTCTTCTCACAACCTCATGATCCTGAGGGACCGGACCGGCCATTACCGTGTTCCTAGACCGCAAAATCGCGAGGTGAAGCTTGATATCTTGTTGGTGTTGTGCGATTAACGTTGTCGATCATCAGCAGCGGCCCGTTCCAGAGCACGCCGGCACCAAGCGTACCAGGGTACTGTACCTCACCAAGCACCCGCAACAATCCGTCAATTGTAGAGCCACAACACAAGGTGTTGAAAGCTGACAGCAAAAGGTTTCAAGCATGCTAGATAGTCAGAGGTAAGGGACGATCCGGATGCATTGCAAGTTCCCTACCTCCAGGTCTGTATTGCGCCTCCCTAGATACCTGTCAAAATATCACACCTCAAGGCAAAGCTATAGCGATAGTGCGTGGGGCCGGATATGGATGGATAGGTGGCTGGGTCTTCGAACCAAGGATCTCTTTGCATGGGCCATGCCGGACTAGGCCGGTCGTGCTAAGACTGGTAAGTCACGTAGTCACTACGGATCTTTCATCTGCACAGCTGTGATGTGACCACATGCGCTCGATCCGTAGTCTATTGCCGCCTACGGAAGCCGAATACTCTTGAACTCTGATGGTCGATTCAGAAGATCTCGAGGGCACACCAATCTTTGATTTGCACAGGGCATCAGAGACGACAGGCTTAGTACACAGACAGAGGAACTAATACCCGATTTAAGACATGGAGCAGCACATGTCATTGAAACGTTCTGTGATTCCTATGCTAAGATAAAACCAGCTACAAAGTCCGTGCCCTCAAAGTTGCAAGTAGAGAGTGTGTCTTTGTGAAGCACGCTCCAGAAAGATGCGCTCTGCCGACGTTGCTCAAACGATTTGAGAACAGAATCTTCTGCATTGCAGCAGGGTCGCTGAAGTATCCATCCCACTCACAACGACCGCAACGAGGCTGATACTTCACAGCATCACTAGACTCGGGAGAAGGAATCGTCAATGAAGGAGTGAAGACGGTGACCTTGCGGCAACGAGACAAGGTCACCAACAACGTAGAGGTAAGTGAATGGTCAGGAAGAAAGGCGTGTAATAGTAACGAGCGTGCCGGGTATCCCGAGCCCCAAATGTCCAGAGAGTTGCAAAGAGTCGTGTCGTTCGTGAGTTCTGATATCGCCAGTGGGCTCAAAGTTGGCTGTGGCTTCGTAATGATTGCGGACCAACAAGAGCCGGCAGTATCGCATCAACTACGGGCCTTAGATGTAGTACATAGAGTTTGTCAAGTTCGGGTGAGCATCTTTGCTCCACTGGCCTACTGCGTTGGGGTCGAAGCTCTGGTTGGAGTCTGTGTCTGCGTTATCGAAGGTCCTGGAGAGATACGCGCGACCCCTCTCGCACAACAAGTCGGCGTAGTAGGCCGGGGGGCAGAGCGAGACTGCCTTGGTAGCACGGCCATAAGTGTAGCACAGGCGATGAGTCTGGTTTGCTGTCAGCGGGATGAGTACAGTTGAGTTGTAGGATATCACTTACCAGGGTTTGCAGCATGTCAGCTCCAAGCTTGTTCTCGTCATGGATGACGACGTAGTGAGCAGGGCGAACCGTTCCTTGCAAGCCTATGTGGGCTTGAAGGAAGAAGTCGTGCCCTCTCTCCCTGGTCACGCCTCGGTCGACACAAGTACCAGGCTTCGTGTTCCCTTTTCCTGCGGCGTCTTCCTCTCTGGTTGGGTAGAACCTGAATGTACCGTCAGTGCT
>NAJN01000048.1:0-44706 GCA_005059845.1 Cryomyces minteri | reverse complement strand
GCGAGTCCGAGGTCGACGGCTGGAACGGCGTCATCTGGTATCTGCTCGGCGCCTTCACCGCCCTGCGTCTCTTTCCCAAGGACGTCGGCACCCTCGCCATCCTGCTGCTCTCCTGGTGCGACACCGCCGCGTCGACGTTCGGCCGCCTGTGGGGGCGCTACACGCCGCGCGTGCGCAGGGGAAAGAGCCTTGCGGGCAGCGTCGCGGCTGCGGCCGTCGGGGTCTCGACCGCCGCGGTGTTCTACGGCCTCATCGCACCGACCATCGACCCGACGCTCAACTCCGCCGCCAACGCGTTCGCGTTCCAAGGCCGCTTGTCCCTGCCGTCGCAGGCGCGCCGGCTGCTCGGCTGGGCCGAGGCAGAGAGCACGGTGACGGGCGCGGCGGCGCTGGGCGTGATGAGTCTGTGGGCGGGCTTCGTCGCCAGCGCGAGCGAGGCGGTGGATTTCTTCGGCTGGGACGACAACCTCACCATCCCCGTGCTGTGCGGAGCCGGCCTCTGGGGCTTCCTGAAGCTGTTTGGCTAGCCATGACGGCCGCCTGCCCTTTGTTTTCGTCCATCTGCGTGGTCGTCGAGAGCGGGCGCTGGGGCGTTCGACTGGGCTTGGTATGGTTAGATACATACCCTGGGTCGGTGTGCCGGCGGTAGACTATGGCAGGCTGACTAGAAGGGGGGCGCAGAGCAGACTGGCCGGTGTATGCTCGCTACTCACTCGTTACGTCTCTCGCTGTGGGGAAAGGCCACGGTCCTCAATGAGCCGATGCCGCTCCGAAACGTCTTCGGTCGATTCGGTGGCGCATTCAGAATGCAGATCCTGTGATGTCCTGAACTCGTCTTGCACCCTCACATCCTATCAAGACCACAGCACATTGTGCCACGAGCTAGTACCGTCCAGCAACAGCAGCAGTGTGTGGTGTTTACACGATCAGAGCCATTGTCGCAGCAAAAAGTCGCGCCCGACGGCGGCAGTGCTGAGAAGCGTATGTCATACAGACCATCCCAATGGCAGGAGCAAACCCGCACCTGTCTCTCCATAACTCACGACAACCGCTCTCTGGAACCCTCCCAAAGCCTTCCCCCCCGGCTCCCACCCACAACTCACAACCACGGCGCAACCTCTCTCCAACCCCCCGCCCCCGCCCCCGCGACTGCAAAACTCCTCAACGTATCCGCGCCGACACTCCTCTTGTTCAGCAGCGCCGTCCTTCGAATCTCTCTGAGCTGGTCGTCCGCTTCCAGCTTGGAGAGGCTATCGGTCGAGCCCTGTGCCTGGCGACGCTTGCTGCGCGAGGACTGGCGCATGTGCTGCCAGATCTTCCGCGCGGCGTCTGGGGAGGAGTCGTGTGCTGCTGTCCGTAGTGGTGGTGGTGGTGGTGGTGGCGGCGCTGATACTGATGTTGATGATGACGATGATGATGTTGACGGTTGTGGTGCAGCCTTCTTGAAACTTTCGTTGGAGTTGGACGAGGAGGCGGAGGTATGGATGACCGTCGCAGGAGAGTCAGGTGTCAGCCGGTCGGGCGTGAGGGCTTTGAGGGCGTCAAGGATGAGGCTGCCTCTGTTCTCGAAGGAGAAGCGGCCTAGACAGGGCGAGGATTCTACTCCAACAGATAGAACGCGCTCGTCGGCTTTCCTGGGCAGCTTGCGCATCTGAGCCATTTTCACCCGCCACTCGAGTTCCGACTCGAGCAGGTCGAGGTAAGCCGCGTCGCCAAGGAAGAGAGAGGAGGCTGGCATTGCAGGATGGCGGGGCTTGGACTTTGCGGCGTCGAATGTGTCTTCGAGGGCCTTGAGAGCCTGTTGCGGCTCATGCTGCGTGGTGAGGAAGTACGCCGAACTATTGTGGATTCCAGGCCTGCGTCCGTCGGACAAGTCGTCCTCAAATGCTGGTGAAAGGCTCCATGCGGATGACGAGTTCGACCTATTGATCCGGCATGTATCCTCGACCGTGACCTTGCTATTCTGTGGTAGCAGAGAACTCCTGTAGCAGACCTGGACGGTCAGAAGGTCGGTCATTGTCGCTCCAAGTATCTCCTCGAGTTCTGCGAATAGTTCGGATGAGCCTGGAGCATCCTTTTTCCCGTCACCACAGTCGACAGGTGTCGCAGGCATGGCGACCACGGGAACTTGGACCTCAACGAACAAGAGAATGTGTTGGCCAGGTTGTAGACTCGGATATATAGAGTCGCCGAGTATTCTTTCAATCGTGCAGTCTGTAGTGGGCTTGACGACCACCTCGAGGTCCGTAATTTCATGTGCAGGGCTTCTTGTCCTTGCGTGCTCGATGACACGACAGAGTTGAGAAACCATACTTTTCAGCTTGCTGTGAGAAGGCGCATTAGAAGGAGGAAGCGACCCGAGACTTGAGATGATTTGCCAGCCATTGCCGAAAGGTGGCAGAGTCTCCCACGCCAGTACCCCTGGACACACGTGGTGCACTGTGACCGATTTCAGGTACGGCAGGTCGTCAGACCACTTTGTGGGGTTCGGAGAGATGACAAAGACGTGCCCACCCGCTTGGCGCAAGTTGTTGTAGGGTGAGTTTGATTCTGACAGGACGCGTACCGCCGATTCTAGGGTCTGGGAAGGCCCGACGGTCCCAAATTGTGTTTGACACTGGGTCTCAGCAATCGCTTGCAATTCTTGTTCGATAAGCTGCAGGTCCACCGCTTGCAGGGGATGCAGTTGACAGCCGGAGACCGCTGCTTGGTTGGGAAGGCCGTGTCGACACGATGTACGAAATACGGCAATGCGATCGTCGTGCTGATCAAGGAGCTCCGTAAGTTTGTGGGCCAGGTCGCAAGCACTTTTCAGCGTAGTCTGTGATATACACGGTCTGAGTGAACGTCAGCGCATTGCAAGGAAGATGGTGTTCAGTGCGGTATGCAAGACCGGGATGTTAGCGGTGCAACATAGTGGTCTCTGGTAGAACAGAGTCGGGCGACTCACGAATTATCCACGATCACAACGACGTCGAGACCCGTAGAGAGATTTGTCACAGGCCGTGGCGTGTCGATAGAATCTTCCACTTCAACGGCAACCCATATGCTCTTCTCGGCAGCAACATCAAGCAGCAGGACCTCCGGAGTCACTCGAAGATCAACTCCTATTAACGAAGGAGGCACAGCGAGGACGGGAGGGTTGCTTGGAGCCATTGTTGGCTTCCGCACGGTCCAGCAAGTTTTGACGGGCGAAATACTATGGGCCTTACGAGCACTGTGTGGAATGTCCCCAGCAGTCGTGTTAGTCGGAGGAAGGCTTGAGACCGTGACGAAGCTCGACGTAGTGCTTAATGGCGACACGGGTATGTCCATGCTTCTAGATCTAGCAGTCTCGTCTCCAGCACTTCGCTTGCCTTTGCCAGAGACTCGACGAAGCAGGTTTTCCTCGGGCTGTCGAATGTTCTGCTGGCTCCTTGTTCTGTTGGTAAAGCCTCCCACGACTTTCGACAACACTCTTTTTCCCACAGTCTGATGCCGCTGGAGAGCCGGTGGTCCATTGCTCAATGGACTGCCGAGCATGCTCATCGCCGTTGAGGGTCGCTCGTACATGGGCCCAGCAGAGATGTCGTCTTCAAGCCGGACCCTGGGAAGGTTCAGACTAGGGCGAGAGCTCGAAGAAGGCGGCGGTAGAATTCTTTGGTAATCCGTCATTACGGACCTTATATTCTCTTTCCCTGCTGCCGCATGAGCATGTGGAGGGAAGTGATAAGCTTTGGGCGCACCATCTGCATACAGAGGTCAGCGAAGATCCCTGGACAGAGTATGACAGTTCTTCTGCAAGGCTCAATTCGAAGGTAGAGAGAGAGGACATAATACGTACTGGTGAAGGCGTAATTTAGGTTTGATTGAGAGCTTTTGTTGTCACGCCGCTTGCGTACTTTCAATGGGCTGGATGGCGGAGATCTCACATTGGAGCAGACCAGATGATTCGGAGGCACTGCGGCAGTGATTGACGATTTGCGTCGAGGGATACGGTGTGGTGCTTGTTGGTGAAACGCTGATGGTTGTCTGGACAGAGGCTCAAGCCTCGATGAGGGAGAATATTTGCTGGACTGTAATAGCTTGGGAGGTCGGTCTTTGTCGGAGCTACCACCAGAAGCTTGTGACATGGCGAAGGGTATGAGAGCCTTGGTGTCGACTTTTGTGTTGAGAGTGTGAGGGCAGGTGCTCACTCATTCAGACCCGAAGGACAGAGTCGTGAGTCTCAAGTCCCTCTCCACCAAAACTGTCTGACGACTCTCGTGTGTGCTGGCCGCTGCCGAGTGAGTCCAGTTCTTTGTCTCTAGCTTGATCCGTGAGCTTGTTTTTGTTGAAGCACCCCGTAATGCTAATTTTTAGACGGTAGAAGAGCTGGGCGCTTGAACAGTATATAGCCAGGAAGAGAATGATGACCACTAAGACGAGTGGTACGAGCGTCTAAGTCGTCACATCAGCAATACAGAGGCGTTGAGGAAAGTCACTACCGCACCAGGAAGAAAGTATTGACGGTATAGTCACTAAGCGTCATGCCCATGAGCAGGAGGACGACGATTTCACAAGGCACAAGCAGGAGGACGACAATTTGTCCAGCCGGTCATGTACAGGATGACAATCGCCGATAGACGGAAGGATATCACAAGAACAGAGATTTCCTTTGACCGACACTAGAGCGGTGCAATCTGGCTGAGTGACTTCTTAGTAAACAAGATCGTCAGCGTTGTCATGAATACGAGAAGGAAGGTTATCGTACGACTGGTTGAGAGTACGTCAATGCAGTGGTTGAGCTGTGAGAACGTGACGCACAAAACAGTTGGCAGCCTTTACCGTTGTATTAGACCCGATGGGGAGGAATCCTCCAGAGTTGCGATATCATGGGATGCGGGAGGGTTGAAAAGGACGTCATAACTTTCATGAGGTTGAAGAATAGAGGGAAGAAGAGATATGGGCATTGAAGGTAGGGAATTGTAGTCGTCCCGCAACTGCCTCTTTTCGGCAGTCGCGACTACGAAACACAAGAGGAAGCAGCTAGCTAGCACTCAACCCAGCAGCTCCCCTCGCAACGTTCTATTCCGAATGATTCCATTTCGCGATCTTCTCCAGCATCTCGCTGTCCAATTCAGCGAACCGTATCTGCCACGAACAGTCAGTCTCGAGACAGAGCAAGCTCACAGAAAACTACACTCACCAGGTCGTCACTACCGCTTGCATGACCGTATAGTACAGGTTCGGAAATGCTTGATGAAACACCCTTCTTGACCCTTTCCTCCCAGACACCTTCCCAGTTCCATTGTGCAGCGCCTCTTGCGCCTCCCAGTTGCTGGCGGGCAGGCGTACCTGCTCCACTACTATCATCATCTACCGAAGACTCTTTGCTTGCTAGCACGAAAGCTGCAGAGTCGAACGATTCTGGGACTCTTGCTCTGTGACTTCTCCATGCGTGCCATGCCCCAGAGTTGCCTGCAGCTTCCAAGGGTACTGCATCCAGCACAACTTCATTGTCGAAGGTTGATCGCATGTACCTCAACACTTCAACAATGTGAATCTCTTTGCCAGGCGCTAAATGAGTTTGTTGCGTAATTTCGGGCGAACTCATCACGTCCTGACTCCTGTCGTGCAATTCTGATCGCGACTGCATCTTTTGCGCATGCGAAGTCACACTAGAAGCACTCAAACTTGCCCTAGTCGTGCTGGCGCCCTTGTTTTTTGCACAATCTTTCCAGTCTGGGAAGCCATGTCTTAGGCTGAACCCTCCAGGCGGCAACCCTTCCTCGTCATTCGCGCTTACCGTCTCGACGTCTCCTCCTCCAGTGGAGTATGTGTGTGTAGTCAAAGGTGAGACAAGCGGATAGAAGATGTCGGTCGTGAATGTGATAGTAGGAGGCAGACTTGGGTATAAGGATGGAAATTGTAATCGGAAGCGCAAAATAGCTGGCGCGTAAGGACCTTCATGTATGACCGAGGGTCAGCAGGTGAATGAAGACAGAACTGTGCTGAAAGCACAAGCTATCGACAAAGTGACGAAAGCCCCGATCATCACCTCCTAATGTTGTGTTGGTAGCTGTTGCCAATCACCGGAAGGACGAAATCTCGACCATCGGAGTCTTGCAGCCCTGAACAAGCAGACATTGTCTCGCCACTCAACAGCTTAGTACTTGTGCTAGAAGGGGGCAAATCTGCATCCACGCAACCTCATTCTCAACGTAGTTATGCTCAGGAATCCATTCGAGGGCTCCACTCATGAGGTGAGGTGATGTTCTCACGTCCGGAGGTTTGGCCAACGGTTTGGGTCTAGCGGCTCAAGCGGGGCCATCACAACTTAAGGGTTTGAGCTCTGAGTTCTGGGTTCTGGGTTCTGGGTTCTGCGTCCTGCGTCCTGCGTCCTGCGTCCTGCGTTCTGCGTTCTGCGTTCTGCGTTCTGCGTTCTGCGTTCTGCTGGTCTGCCTCTGTGAGAGGTGACGCCCTTTAACGTCGGTGGTGTGACCGGTACACGTAGGCTTCAACCGTACTGTGCACCTTGCTCGACGCAAAGACTCTGTTTGTGTGAGCTCCAGGTGGTTGCAGCAGGGAGCATTTGATCGCTCAACCACGGGAGCTCTCGGAGCAAGCAGCCCCGGGCGACCGAACAAGAACCTTGTATAGCGCGTTTGACAGACGATTTGCCTCTTGTTTGACCAGCTGGAAATGACGTTGAGATGGATCGACGACGTACCTCGACAAGCCACCAACAACGGAGAACCCGGTGCAGCGGTAACGTCATGACCAGCCTCGGATAGGTGAGCGCAAAGAGGAAAAGCTCATACATCCCGCTTCCGGGCACGACGTCCACCAGCGTTCTGCCAGGGTCCGCTATCGAATCGGAGTAGCCCAGAGGGCGCGCAGCTGCACGCCGCGAATGAGCTAGAGTTTAGGTTGGTCGGGGCACGTCTCATCGCTCGCGTGGAGAGTGCGCATGGTAGCGCAGCCCTGTCGAGTGACCAATACCCTACTGTGTTGATCGCCGGGAACTGGCAGACGTCGCGGTCGGACGCTATGCTCAGGGGAAGCAGGCGGGCCATCCGCCCTGGTCATCGCTCGTTACAAGTCTCCCCGGACCCTCATCTGTTCGCCCGGAGAGCTGAGGCTTGCGGGACCACAGAAGGCGGTCCGACGGCAATTTGCATTCGTTGATCGAGGTGCATCAGTGCTTGCGGAAGATCGGGAGGAATTTGCTACTTCGGAGATGCAGAAGCCGTACGATGAGACACTGATCACGAAGGTTGTTTTCGGCACATCTGCCGCAGTCCCAGTCGCTCCAGAAGGTCGAAAGCGCTTGCAACCGATGGAACCTTGCATGGGCGTTCAGGAGGTCGTTTTCACCGCCACTTTCCACTTTCAAACCCGTCATCGCGGACGGCCGCAGCAGTTCGTTTGGAGTGTCGGCGGTCACGCTTGGAAGCCTGACTCGAGCAACGCCTCTCCAGCAGGGGAAGCACGCAGACAAGCGGAAGACACTTCTGCTCTGGCTGGGTGGAGAAGTCCCGTCGTGAGAGCGCCACTGCGACCGACAATTTCGGCATCTGAGCTCTGGCAACCGGCCACACGTGTAACTCCAGTTTCGAAAAGTTATGGCGTCTGTCTGTGGCGGTGAGACGAGGGCGAAACTTCTGCATCTTGCCCGAACCGCGATGGCCGCATCTGCGCTCCCGGTTCCCCTTCGCCAGTGATACGTCGAGGCTGATTCCCAGTTCCCCGGCTCCCGGTGTGCGCCAGCGCACGTTGGACCATCTGTAACAAAGCGCCGGATTGCTTCGACAGATGCCTCGACCTCCCACTGATCGTCCGGTGACATGGGCACTGCAAGGCCGCCCTGCTGTGAGGTGACTCTCGCAGGTGGGGAAGCATCAAAGCATCTCCCCTGGTCCCGCGCGCGGCGCCGTTCTTCCACCTGATCCACGCTCCCTTCGACTCCACGGGTGGCCTTTCAATCGAATCATGCCTGCGAACTCAGTTCTCTTTATGGCAGTCTTTCAGGGGCCGCCCTTGACCACTTTCTTGGGGCAGCAAGTGGACGGCACTAGGTAGGTGCTACCGATGGCCCGCTGCGTTTTGGCAGCAGCCGGCTGCGGAGCGCTTCACTTCCCATTTGTTGGTAGGAGATCCAACCGTGTGCGAGCAGTCGAGAAAGCCAGCGCCGGCAGGTGTCAGACAAACCTTGAGGGAAGGCATCTCCTGTCGCCAACCGCTTGGCCACAACATGCTTTGACTTCCCTGCCATGTCTTCTAAAATTCCCTTCCATGTACCTATCCGTAGTGCCGCTCCTCTCACGCTGTCACACACATCTTGCATATTGTGCCCACTGTGCTCTCACCCTTCCGGCGCTTTCTACAACTCTCACACGACATCTGATTCCCTGCTTGTGCGGCACGTCTGACTCTTTCTCACCTTTCCGAACTCTATAAGAGCTTGCTCGCTCCCGTGCTCGTTGTAAACCTGACACCACCAACGAGCAATTCGACTACATCCTCATTTACATCTGTGCTACAACACGGTCAAGAAAGACCTGTTCCCCAACTGCACACGTCCCTCATCTCAAGCAAATCTACTGCGGGTAGCTTCCCGCGTAAAATGCCACGTGTCGAGGCTGGCAAAAGGCGAGCATCCGTAAAATCAGCTGCTTTCCCTGTGCAGCAGCTGTTCGTACTAGGTGGGTCTGATCCGTTCAGTGGTAGACTCTGTATTCCTGGAACACAAGCTGATTCGCACATTTTGGACAGGGCTATGTCGACTATGCGAACCAATAGCCTTTATGTCCATTTTCCCTTACATCTACTACATGATCAAATCCTTCGAAATCACCAACGATGACCGACAAATCGCTCTATACGCTGGTATGGTCACATCGGCCTTCGCGTTCGCGGAGTTCTCTACAGGTGCTCTCTGGGGAGTGGTCAGTGATAAAGTTGGACGCAAGCCTATACTTCTCACGGGTATGGCTGGAACAGGGCTGAGCATAATTCTCTTTGGATTCGCGCCAAACCTGACAACGGCTCTACTGGCTCGCGCTTTGGGGGGTCTGCTCAATGGGTAAGCGAGTGCAACCTCTTGGGACTCGGCATTTCAAGACTCTATCTGACGAGAATCCTGCCCGCAGTAACATTGGTGTGATACAATCGACCGTCGCTGAAGTGGTAAAAGTGGAGGCGCATCAAGGTAAACGAACTACATCGTAACTCGATCACTCAACAAGAGCTGATATGTTACAGCTCGCGCATACTCCATCATGCCCTTCGTCTGGTGCTTAGGGTACGTGATCATGTGCCACTTGAAAGGATTTGTTTCATGGATGCTTACTGTATATCAGTACTGTTATAGGTTCTGGTCTCGGAGGAACTCTGGCCAATCCCGTAAAGAGCTACCCTTCGGTTTTCCTTCCAGGCACCGTTTTCGACAGATTTCCGTATCTCCTCCCGAACTTGGTGTGCGCTGCTGTTGTACTGTTTGGCCTGATCATTGGTATCCTATTTCTCGAAGAGACTCACGAAGACAAGCAAAACCGAAGGGATCCCGGTCTCGAAGCCGGCAAGTGGATCCTGAGCAAGTTCCACCGAACGAGTCCAGAGGAACTTCTTTTGTCCGATAAAACCAGCTTCCCTGAAGAGACACTATCGCTTTTGGACGAAGATACCCAGCCTCCCGAGTACCGTTCGACTGAATCATCTCCGGGCTTGCCTGCGAAGTACGATCTGATGCCCGAAGTACCTCCTTCATCGCTAGGTCCGATCCGTCACCCTGTGCTTGTTCGTAGTACATTAGCAGTCAAAAATGCCTTCACACGTCAGGTCCTCCTCAATCTCGTCAGCTTTGCCATCTTGGCCTAGTAAGTCGGATTCTGAGCGAGAATTGTTGTGAAAACCAAAGCTGACTCTATCTTTTCAGTCACACCATAACGCTGGAGCAGCTCATGCCAGTTCTCCTGAGTATGCCAAAATCAACTCAGCCGCCTTCTCTGCCATTCAAGTTCACTGGTGGATTGGCTTTGAGCACGGAACACATTGGCTACGTTCTTTCCGTGCAGGGATTCCTTCAGATGATCATCCAGCTCTTCTTGTTTCCCATCGTCAACAAGAGAATCGGCTCTCTCAACACGTTTCGCCTCGTAATCTTCTGCTATCCGGTTCTATACCTCGCGATCCCATATGTGACGCTCGCCCCAGAGAACCTCAGGATGGCGTGCGTCTATCTCGCCCTGGTTTGCAAAGTCACTGGCCAGGCGTTCTCGTACCCGTCCGCCTCTATCATGCTTGCGAACGCAGCACCGTCCAGAAAGGTCCTAGGTACCCTGAACGGAGTAGCTGGTTCAGGCGCGAGCTTTTCCAGGGCGATCGGCCCAATTTGCGCAGGTATGATTCAAGCAGCTGGGCTCCGGCTGGGATACTTGGGTCTCGCGTGGTGGGCGAGCGGTCTTGTTGCACTCGGCGGTGCCATCCTGACCATATGGATGAAAGAGGAAAAGCGGCTACCTAGCTGCGACGGGGTGCCTACTGACGAGGAAGCTGGCACTATGGGGCTCGTTATGGAATCGACGAAAGCATGACGGCCTTTCTTGACACGACTCTTATTAGCGTTGCGATCCAGGATTGTCAGCACATTGTTATACCCAGCGGCGTTCGAACTCGGCTTCCATTTGGGGGTGTTGATTAGACACGGTTACAACGATGAAGATCTGAGAGCATGGCGTTCTGCGGCTGCACGACGCACGCAAGAGAGATTGATTGTTTCAAGGTACCTCAGGGGATCGTTGCATTTGGGCGTTTCTCTCCTTTCCTGCTTGTATTATCGACATGAAGTTCACAGCGAGTATACCCCTTAGAGCAGCATATTAAACCGAAGTATTCACTATCTCTTGTTCTGAGCATGTTGGTGTATTCTGTGGCTGTTGCTGCAGTTGCGTGACATTGCATATCAGTCGACCAACCTTACCGCCTATCTTTACACGACTCTTACCGCCTATCTTTACATCGAACATGCATGATAGCGTCAAGGGTCCATCCTTTGCATGAAGATCTGCTATCGATATTGCTTTTTGGACTACTCAGTCCCTGCTTTTGTCAGATGCTAGCGTTGCAGTGCATGTTGTTATCATGCGAGGCTCGCTACCACGAGGTCCTCGTCCGCAGTCGATTTGGCGTTATACAAGCCCAGAGTGAAGTTATGAACCCGGTCAACTCCGCCCATGAATCCTCCCCCTTCCAAAGGCGTCAAGCGCAAACAGTCCAGGGACAGTGACCCCTCCTCACCTGGAGATGCCACAGGCACTGGGCTGACTGCGAAACCAGTGTCGCCGGCTACGCCGTACAACGGCAATCCGTCGGCGTCTACTGCTTCCAGTTTCAGAAACGTGAGCGCCTGTAATCGATGTCGATTGCGAAAGAATCGATGCGATCAGCGACTGCCTGCATGCGCGAGCTGCGAGAAGGCACACATAGCATGCGTTGGCTATGATCCGATCACGAAGAAGGAAATACCAAGAAGCTATGTATATTACTGCGAGAGTCGAATCTCTCATCTAGAGAACCTGCTACAGAGCAATGGAATCCCGCTTCCACCTCCAGAACACTTTACTCTCAGCTACAAATCGGGGAGCGAACAGGATGTTACCTCAGAGGAGCGTCAGAACAGCACTGGCGCAGAGAGCAAGAGCGCCAATGGCGCACCAGCGATTCGCAGCACGACTGCAGCTTCCAAGGAGAAGGAACAGAACGAGAGTGAAGGCATGAGCCACGTAGTCTCGGATACTGGTATAGTTTCAGCCCAGGAAGCTTCAGGTCCACGTTATCTGGGTTCTGCCTCTGGCATATCCTTTGCGCGCGTTGTCTTCGCTGCGGTCAAGAGCTCCGTTCCTGGCCACTCATCTGAGCGAGGTAGTGTCCGACCAGGGAAGCCCTCAGCTGCTGCTGCTGCCAGCGGCACTTCTATGAGGGATTCGTTCTTCAGGTTGCATACCAAACCTACAGTTCGACAAGCTCCGTTTCCCGACAGGAAATTAGGGCTGCGACTTGCAGATCTCTACTTCGAGCATGCCAACCCACAGATACCTATCCTACATCGCGGGGAGTTCATGTCCTTGTTCGATCGAGCATACGCTGCCGACGAGAGCAAGAAGACGCCACGCGAGGCATACATGCTTAACATAGTGTTTGCGATCGGAGCTGGAATCATTATGGATAGCTCAGATTTGACAACCAAAGAACTCCCGAGCGTAGCGGTTAGCCCCTCGCAGTCATCCTCGCCTGGACAGAGTCACAAAAGAGCTAAGCTCGAGATCTGGCAGTACCAACCAGAAGAGTATCACGCATTAGCTATTGTGCACCTCGAAAGCTTTCTAGGATCGACTTCGGCGGCTGATCGATCTGATGGCTTTGGAGATGGACTAGAGGCGCTGCAAGCTGTGTTGCTCTTGGCAGGCTTTGCTCTACTGAGACCTGTGGCGCCTGGATTGTGGTACATTATCGGAGTTGCCGTTCGTTTAGGGGTTGATCTTGGGCTTCATTCTGAGGGTGGCGCCGAGATTGACGACACGAACACTGATCGGACGAGCTTTGACGAACACCGAAACGATAACACGGAAGCATCCGATTACACCGGAGCACCTAATCAGGCAAGAGCGCCAGACGCGAAAGAAAGAGGCCGTAAGCAATGGGTGCGTGATCTTCGAAGACGGCTGTGGTGGTGCGTTTACTCTTTCGATCGATTGGTGTCAACATGTGTAGGCAGGCCATTTGGGATTACAGACCAAGTAATCACCACTGAATTCCCCTCTCTCCTCGACGACAAGTACATCACGACTGCCGGTTTCCAGACCCCACCCAGCTCTTTTACCGAGATACCAAGCTACAAGCACGTCTCACATCATTACTTCCGCCTTCGTCTCTTGCAGTCTGAGATTTTGCAAGTGCTTCAACATCGGCAGGTACAGCAGGCGAGGGCCCATGGCGCCAATCAAGGGAATCAGTTCATGCACACGAGACTGGCATCGCCATTCTTACAGAACTTTATGTCATTCAGAGAATGGCGTCTGGACATTGACCGGCGTCTGTGGGAATGGAAAGAAACCGCGCCTACCCAGCAAGTCACGGGCGTGCAGTTCTCGCCATTGTTTCTTGAGCTGAACTACTGGCAGGCTGTGATCATGTTATACCGGCAATCGCTATCTGTACCTCCTGTTCTAGCTGGTGAGATGGGTGAAGCGAAAGAGAACGAGGAAGTACAGAGTCCGGGCATGGTAAACGTGGAAGAGCGAGACGATGAGGAAACAGTATTCTTGAAGGTTGCGGAGGCTGGGCAAAGAGTCTTAAAGCTGTATAGACAGCTGCATCGCGTCAGACTGGTGAACTACACCTTTTTGGCAACACATCATCTCTTCATGGCCGGTAGGATTTTTGCTGTGCCCTTACTCCTTCTCCTGAGTTACTGACAAGACCAGGAATCTCCTTCCTCTACGCCATATGGCACTCCGCCGTTGTCCGCTCGCATTTGGTCAGCTTATCCTAGTACTTATGCCGACAAGCGTCTTCAAAACTAAATCTTGCAGTCTCTCGACGACGTCGACTTCACCGTTTTAGCCGCGACATCCGTGCTAGGCGATCTCGTCCCAAAGTGTCCTCCAGCCGAAGCATGCAGAGACGCATTCGACCGTATGAGCAAGGCCACAATCCAGATGTGTCTCTCAACTACGGGCTTCGGGGAACAGGCTGCGTCCTACGAGACGAGACGACAGGGTTCTACGTATCAACGGGGGCCCTACGCTCCTGACCAGCGGGGCGAAATCGCACAGTATGGTCACGGTCAGGGCCAGCAGACCCACGCCAGTCCGCAAAAGAACGCCCGACGTCCACGACCGAAGTTCGATATGAACCTCGGGGACCTGTTCCCCGACCGCACATCCTCAAGTGACTACCAACAGCGACACCGAACGCCGCCACACCGCTTCAAGCACGACTCAGCATCAGCCTTCCCCACCTATCCACAAAGTACGCAGCCCGACGTGCTCCGCCAGCAGCCTTACCCTCCTCTGCCGCACCTCGCCACAAGTCCCGGCAGACGCGCCGACTCTCTGACGACAGACTCCACCGCCTCTGCAAACATCGACCCCACCCTGCGCTTCTCCCCGCAATCCTACTGCCACCTCTCCATCCCCGCCTACCCCGCCCCCAATCTCACGACGACCACACCCTTCCGCGCGCTCGACTTCCTCACCAACGTCACCTTCCCCCCTGACCCCAAACCCGCCGCCTCTCCCCATAGCAGCTGCCGCCCCGACCGCGGCGCACTCGATCTCGACCTTGGCTTCGGCGCCGGCGGCATGGCATGGGATGGCAGTGGCGGTGGTGGGGGCGGCGGGGATGGCTGGAGCGAGGGGGGCGGGTTCGATCTGTTCGACGGCTTCTTCTTCGGCGGCGGGGAGGGGAATGGTACCAATAATGACAGTACAGACACCTAGGTAGGTGGGCGGGTGGGTGGGTGGGCAGATGGCAGATGAAGTTGCGGAAGATCGTACCACGAGTGCCCTGCGAGACGGCGCAAGACAGTGCAGAAGATGAACGTACAACCCACTTCATCCATCTTATAAGGCATGCTGCGTGGTAGACCCGGCATGCATCACTTGCTTGTCTGGGCCGGTGTCTATCTACACCTATGCCGCAATCACCCACACACCCAGCCTCTGCTGCATCTTCACCTCGTCCGCACTTCATCCGCTCCATTCACTGCATCACATCCCCACAGCACATCACAGCACAGCACAAAAGACAGCATACAGTACCCCATCATCAACATGAGAAGGATAGGCCAACTCTACGATTGCCCACTGGCGATTGTGTGAATGGCATTTGAATCCGCTGAGAGAGATCGGTCGCAGAAAGATTCGTCCGCTTTCTTGCCCCCCACCCCTCCTCGCCGTGGAGCGCGGATCCTATGTGACCGCCCCCCCTGCCCCGGCCTTGCCCCCCTCCCCCCCCGTGCCTGACGCCCCTCCCGACAAGCCCCACCCTCCAGGAAAGCGATCCATTGGAAGCGAACCGATCACCAACTAGGAGCAGCCGACTAGAAGTTTGAGCATCCTGGAAGAGCACGAAGAACGTGACGAAGAAGAGGAAGAGGAAGAAGAAGAAGAAGAAGAAGAGGTCAAACCAAGCCCCCCCCCCGCTACACTACACTGCACTACACTACACGACCTCGACCCCCTCGACCGCCCTCAGCGCCCTCAGACCCTCGCGTTCGAACACGCCGACCAGCCGCTCGCACTCCGCCCTCAGCCGCTCCTCGCCGCGCGCCGCCTGCCAGCGCACCCAGTCCTCCAGACTCATCTCCTTCTCAGCAGTCGTCAGCCCTCGGTGGACCAGCTCCAACGTCTCCGCCAGAGAAGCGCGGGCGGGGGGTTTGGAGGGGGAGGCGGGGGCGGGCAGGAAGATGGATTCGAGATCGGCGGCCGTCCAGGGGTGCGTGGTCGGCAGGCCCGACGGGGAGGTGGCGGCGGGGAGGGAGCGCGCTGAGGGCGTCGAGGCGAGCGGGATGCGCGTCCCCTGCTCGGCCACCGGTGCCGATGCCGCGGGGAGCTTCGAGGGCGAGAGGACCCGCGTTGCGCTGGCGGAGGCCTGGGCCGCACGCGCGGACGGCGGCATGTTTTCGGCGTCGGAGGACTGCGGGGAGTTCGAGCGTCTCGAAGGCCGGGACGGGGTGGATTTTGGCGGGGGTGTTGGCGGGTGGGAGGGCGCGAGAGCTGGCGCGCGGCGGGGAGAGAGGATTGGCTCGATTGTGGTGGCCGGGATGTGGCGCGGCTTTTGCGGCGTGGGCGACGGCTCGAACTCGTCGGCTGCCGGGGTGGGCGATGAGGAGGTGGGGCGTGCTGGAGACGGCGATGGAGGAGGTTGCGGTTCGGACGGTATGGGGTCGGGCGACGCGATGGCTTGCTTGGAAGATTTTTTGCCCTTGCGGGACTCAAAGGCTGGTTTTGGTGGTGGTGGAGGCGCGCTTGATGCTGTGGTTTCAGGTTGGGCGGGTTCTGATGCCAGAGGCTCGGTGTCTTGCTCAAGCTCTGGCTCAAGCTGTGGCTCAAGTTCTGGCGCGGCCTCCTCGACTTTCGTCTTCTTTCCTCTCTTGCTCTTCCCTGATACGATTCTTGCTTTAGGCGGTGCAGGTGCTTCCTCAGCGGTCAATGTCGAGGTGTCTTGAACCTTACGGAGGCCATCGCTTGTTCTCTTCGCCCCCCGCTTGGGCATAACTATCATGTCGTCTTGCGGAGGGGGTGCTACCACGACAATTTCCTCTTCGAGCTGCAACTGGCTTGCAGCTTCGCTCGTCCGTGGCTGGCCTCTTGCATTCCTCGCCCGCGTGATTCGAGGTGCTAGCTCAATTAAAGACGTGTCTTGGAGATGCGACTCGTCGACCTGGTTCGTGTTCCGTCTCGTTGCTCGTTTCGCCCGTGACTTTCCTTCAGACTTGGGCGGTGATGGAGAGGACAGTACAATGAGAGCACTTTCCCGCAGCGAATGAGGGATAGTGTCGTCTGCGCCGGACGGCTCTTGCTCGGGTGCAGCACTTTGCTTCTTCGTTATTCTCTTCGTACCCTTGGAGGCGACTCTCTGTTTGGAGGTTTTCCTTTTCCCTTTGCCTGCCATCGAGGTAGTAGTGGCCGCGGTGGCAGTCGTCAAAACACTGTCGTCTTCCTCCGCTGTGGCAGCATCGCCGATGGACATCAAAGAAGGTGCCTCAGAGAAAGTGGAGAAGGTAGACTGGTTGGAAAGGCGGGACGCTTTCGAGACACGAGATCCGCGCACTTTCTTTCCTCGAGCCGTCTTCTTCGCTGCCATGTGTTCTTCTACCGGACTAAAGAAGTAACAATCTGGAGACCTTCGACGATGCTCTTCCCTGTTTCGTGTCAGAACATTGGACACGGCAAGCGCAACGCTTTACTCACAGAGGATCGTCTTTCGGTTCCCAGCCATCCAGTGAGAGGCTGCAGTAAGAGCAAGTGACACCGTCGTCCATCTCCGGACTCGGATCGTAGAACCATCCAGCTTCGACCATCTGTATCCATCGCATTAGCATGAAAGACAGAGACATGCTTGCCGATTCAGCAGTACCTTCTGAGTCTTGCACTTCCACCCTCTCTTCGCTTCATGCGGCCAAGAGGCCTGAAACGTGGCTTTCCGCGCTTCCACCATCGCGTCACCCATTGGGTCCTCCTCTGCGCGATCCAGCTTAACGTTCCTCTGCTTTATGCCCATGTTGATAGCCCAGCCGCATTCGGGCGAGTGCTGCAGATGCTCCGAAATGGGGTCATCGGCCGGTTCCCAGCCGTCCAGAGACCTCTCGCAGAGGAAGCACATGACATTGTCGGGGCTGTTCGACGTGGGTTTATAGAAGAAGCCGGCTTGAGCGAGCTGTTGTCGTCAGTCAATCGGGACGTACGTGACGAGTCGCATCCTACGATGCTCACCTCCTCCGGCGCAGGTCTTTCATGCGGCCATGTCACCGTCGTCGGGGTTTTCTTCTTCGTTGAAGATGCTCGTCGCTTGGTCAGGTGATGGGGAGCCTCGAATGTTGCAAGGCGACCGATGAAGGTATGGACGCCTTCTGGGGGCGCCATGGTATAGGAATATGCTGGCCCTGCCGAATGCGTGAATGAGAGCAGTCCGGCGGTGCTTGCTGTGTGCTCCTGCCAGTAGTGGGTGTGTCGAGTGGAGGTAGATGCGTCGGATTTGTTTTGATGCAACAACAATGGGAACGCGGTCGGCGCGTCCAAACGGCTAACCTCCGACCTTCTGCTCCCACGTGACGATGACGCCGGATCTGATTGAATTCATGGGAAGCTTGCAGCAAGCTCAGCCCACATTCAGTGGGTACTCAGTGTCTTTTGGTTGGCAAGCACCGCACTCCTCCTGCACTGCTGCGACTCCCACCAACTGGCAATGGAGCAGGACGACGCTCCACCCTCACTGAGTCTTCGTCCCCGCCGGTAGCATACCCAGCCCGTTCTCTGTATACCCCTTGAATGGCTCTTCCCAAGCTCGCCGTATGTACCTCCGCCTGCAGCCGCTGTGCTGTCCGCGACCCGCAGGCTGATAAGTACAGTCTTCAAGAGGCTTCCGCTCAGTCGTAGCAGGACATGGCTTCTTCCTGGGGCAAGCAGCCTGGCATTACCGCCCACAATGCCTCCAGGTCCGCCAACTCGCATCCCAAGCTACCCAGGAGAAGCAGACCTCAGACACCTCCCCCTCCCTCTCCTCCTCTAGGTCGCAATCGCCCACCGCCTCCTCCGCGTCATCTGATAGTGCAAACCAATCCATGCCCTCTGGCTGGGAGGATGACCCGGACTACAACATTACCGACTTCTCTCGTCTTCCCAACAAGAACTTCGGGTACAATCAAGAGATGAAGGTGGCAGACGACTTCAAGCGAGTTCTGCGGTCGGTGCGCTCGCAGTTCAGAGCTCCCATCCGCTATTGTGTCGCCTACGGCTCTGGTGTCTTCTCTCAGGCTTCTGGGCACGTCGCAAAGGCCTCAGACTACTCACCACATCCGAACCCACCCGAGGCAGTGCAGCGCTGGCAAAAAGGGGGCCACAAGATCATAGACTTCCTCTTCGGCGTCTCCTACACCCAACACTGGCACGACTTGAACCTCAGGCAGCACCGCGATCACTATTCGTTCCTTGGCGGTCTGGGCTCGAATGTTGTGTCGCACGTTCAAGACGACTTTGGCGCAGGCGTCTACTTCAATCCCTACATCACCGTCAACGGCATCATGATCAAATACGGTGTCGTCAACCTCGACACCATCCGCACCGACCTCACCGAGTGGAACACGCTCTACATCGCCGGGCGCATGCAGAAGCCCGTCAAGATTGTTACCGACGACCCGGGCGTCAAGCTCGCCAACCAGGTCAACCTCATGGGCGCCGTGCGCACCGCGCTGCTCCTCCTCCCCGAGACCTTCACCGAAACCCAGCTGTACACGGCCATCGCGGGCATCTCGTACATGGGCGATCCGCGCATGTCGCTGCCGACGGAAAACCCGTGCAAAGTGTCGAACATCGTGACGGCGCAGCTGGCCAACTTCCGCACGCTGTACGACCCGCTGATCACCGACCTGCCCAACCTGCACTACTCGGACCCGGCGTGCGCTCAGCCGGACTGGAAGGCGGACCTGGCCGCCAACGCGCGCCTCACGCAGAGCATGGACCCGAAGATGCGCGGCAACATGGTGCGGCGCCTGCCCAAGGCCTTCCGCCAGAAGCTCTACTACCAATACCAGGCCAAGTTCCAGATTCCCGGCTCGGCCTTCGACAGCATCATCGAGCACGCGCGCGACGAGGATGCGACATCGTTCCGCCGGCGCGAGGGCGGCGCCTTCGAGCAGCGCATCGCCGCCGACGTCGACGGCCTCGGTGACGTCGTCCGCGGCGTCATCCGCAGCACCGTCAAGTGGCCCAGCACCACCCAGTCGCTCAAGGGCCTGCTGACCGGCGGGCCGCGCAAGAGCTGGCGCTATCTAACCGAGAAGTGGACGCGGAGTCGCGAGGGCGGGGCCGTAGCGGACAAGGGCATGAAGGAGAAGAAGGCTTAGGACAGGCGGCGGCGGCGTATGGGCACGGTAGCGGTAGTGGTGGTTGGCATTGTACTGGCTTTTTCTCTTCACCGGCGTCGCGCGCGCGTCTCCCCACAGAGGGTCGAGAGCGCATCGCATGTTCCTCTTCGCACCGCCCGCCACTAGTTGCAGCAGGCCACAGCAGCCGGGCCCCAGAAGGCGGCAAGGGCCACGCTTCGCTCCAAGCCCAGTCGCAGGAGACCGACTCGTACATTATTTGCTCCGAGCCGCGCTCAGCGGCCTGCGCAGACACGTAGAGGAAAGAAAAGCGAAGAGGGGGCCCACCTGTCGTTGCGCCAACGTCGTCTTTCTCCCGCCCCGGCCTCCTCTCACCACCGCCTCACCTCTCTGCCTTTTCCGTGCCTCGTCGTCCCCCGGCTCTCGCCGTCTCCGCTGCACGCTTGCCTTGCGGAGCGACTTCGCGGGACGCCGTACCACAGCACCGCTCTACGGTGCGCCTCATGCCACCCCCCACCCGAATCTGGTGTCCCTACTTCCTCCCGTCTCCCCACACGCAAACACGTCGTGAGCGGTCTGACGCTCGGCAGCAACGTCCTCGCCCTCGCCCTCGGCCTCGGCCCCCCTAATCGCTACTCTACCCCCCGGCGAACCGCGCTTATACCGCTGCCGCGCTCCCAACCCGCCCCTCCTCCAGTCCCTTCTTTTGCCTGCCCCTGCTCCGCTCCGGACGGCCAAAAAACGCCCTACCCGTCCTTTTCCCCCCTCCTTCCCCTTCCCTACGCCGCGGTCCTCTCCTCTGCACTTCCGCTTCCCCTTTCTCGAGAACGGAGCGGGCGAGGAGGAAAGAGGGAAGGCGTGGCGCCGTTGGGCTGGCCGGGTTGCGTTTCTTTGCGCGGGGGTCATGCGTCACGCGGGATGCACGACCCAGTCGCTCGCGCGCGTGCATGGGTGTGGGTTGATGGGGGGGTCTATAGCTCACCCCCTTACGTAGCTGAAAAACGCGTGAGAAGAGGCGGGTTGCTAGTTGCGGCAGAGCAGAGCGGCTTGGTGGGTTCGGCGCTTCTACATAGATCGAGTAGCAGCACCACCGCCACGACCACCACCACATGTCATCGTAGAAGTTCGCCGGGAAAATAAGAAACCCCCCAATATAGAAAGAGTCTCTTACTCTCTCTCTTGCTCTTTGTTTGGAAAGGGAAAAAGAAACACATGATGACCTGACGTCGTGGGTTAAGTCGTGTATAAAGCCCTTCTGGTTAAACCCCCTATCCCAGCCCAGTCTACAGTATTATAGCAAAACCCCAGCGCAAAAGCGTGTCTTGGTTCGTGTGCGTGCAGATCGGGCACACGCCAGCCATGTTGAGCAGTCGTTGTTCGTTGTTCGTCTTGCACCACGTGGTGATGCCTGACCGACAATGCCAGTATTGCAAGACCACCAGCCTTCTCTTCTTCTCTGCTCAGCGACAGCGTCCGCCCCCGTCCTCTCTATCCCGCTCTTCACGCGCCCTTCTCCCCCAGCAGCGCGCCCAGCTTCGACTTCGGATACTCGGTATACGCGTCCGGTAGTCTGGGCGCCAGTCCGCCTAGTACCACAAACAAGACAACGATGACGACACCAAACACAATGACCTTGCGCAGGGCCGGGTGGCGGACGCCGTAGTCGGCCCACGCGCGGCCGCCGTTCGCAAAGTACTCCTTCAGCTTGTCGGAGCCGAGCTTGTAGTAGATGAGGCCGCCGAGCGCGATCGTGTAGCCGAAGCCTTGGAGGGGGGAGACGGGGTCCCGGAAGATGAGCATGCTGGCGCCGACAAGGAGGATGTCTTTGAGGACGCCGGAGAGAGTGAGCACGAGAGAGGAGGTGCGGCCGATCTGAGGCGGGGTTGTAGTTAGAGGAGTTTTGGAAGACGGCTGGTTGGTGGGGTGGTGTAGGGAGGGGCAACTTACGAGGAAGACGACGGACACGTTAAGCAAGAAGGCGATCAGCGCATTGGCGAGAAGGACGAAGTAGCCGACGCGTGCGAGATCGGCCATTTCCATCCTGGGCACCTCAACCAAGAGGGCTACCAGCCCGTTCATGATCGTGCAAGCCGGGGCGAAGTAGTACAGCGACACGAGCGGATCCATCTTGAACTCGGCCGAGCTCAGCAGGCGCTGCACCATGACCAGTCTGATGGCCTCGAAGACGATGCCGCCGAGTTGGAAGAGGAATCCGATCAGGACGAACTTGATCTCGCCGAAAGACGCGATCACGACACCCAGCACGATGAAGGAGACGTTGAAGAGCGTGCGCATGTTTGGCGGCGCGACCCCGAGACCCCATGTTGCGAGCAGGACGGCTACGGGTGTGGTGGCCTGATGTTCGCGTAAGCTGCGTGTATCGCCCATGAGCGGATTCCCAAACTCACCTTGAGCATTTGGATGAAGGCGACGCTCAGGTACAAGTACGTGAGGTTGCCGCAGATCAAACTCAGCGAGAAGAAGACGCCGATCGGTACAATGGCTCGCAGGTATATCTTGCCGGTCATGGGCACCTTCTTCCTAGAGTCTAGAACACCGGTGAAGCGCGCCAGTATCTGGGTCATCAAGGTTGCGAAGAAAAGATGCCATGTTGTCAGGAAGATCGCTGCGACGTGTCAGAGGTGGAGCTGTAGTCCAATGTCGGTGAACAGAAACGTACGGTAGTCTGTCTGACAGTCAGCGTCGTGTGGCATCCCTTGGTTTGCAGCGTGTGGGACTCACGGAATTTGGCCGTGTCCAGAATCCATTTGTTGAACAGTATGACACTTGAGCTGAGCGTGATCCAGGTACTGCAGGGGTTGTGTGATCAGTATACCCGTGTCCTTGATGGCTGTGTTGGAGACTCACGCTATGTAGACGGCAGGATGGAAGGCTGCTGATGGTGGTTCCGTCTTTTCCAACGCAGGGTTGACTATGGGGAGAATCGGCGCGGATGTGTCAGGGCGCTCGATCTCGCCCGACGTTCGCTCTTTCTCCATTGTTGCGTGTTGGGAGTGTGAGGCAGAAGTCGGTGGTGGAGGGAGTGAAGGTCGGAGCGCAGATGTTGGAGGGGTTGTGGTTGGGAAGGCTCAGCGGAGCGGGCTGAGGGTTGGAGGGTGATAGACGCAGCTGTGCCGGCCCCTTGCCTCGAAGACAAACGTGCAGCTACAGCTGGCTGAGATGGGAGATGGGAGTTGGGAGGTGCGGGTTGTCTCAGGGACGATAAGCAGAGAATCTGAGTAGTGCCAGGGGGGTTCGTCTTTGACCAAGAAGACGAGAGGCGCGGTGCCGGAAACAACTGCGGGAGACTCAAGCAACGGGCCATCCAAACCACACTACAGGCACCTTGTGTAGCGTGCTATGGCAAACGGCCGTGATGTTGAGACCGACATTCGCATTCAACACCTTACCTTACCTTACAGTACCTTACATTACCTTACCCTACAATCCGGCCAACTATCTGTGATGTGGACTGCAACATAGAGGCACACAGTCTCGTGTTACATGCAGCCGGCAAGCTCCCGCCAAACTGAAGCCTCGGGGCACAGCATAGGACAGGTATACACGACCTGAGCTCGTGTAGGTGCACTCGAGGCGGCGTCTTTCCAGCCTGGTGCCTTCACCGTCGGCCAGGATCCCCTTCAGTCACCAATTCATCCCATCGAAGTTTGCATGTAGCATTGCGTGTAGCACTGCGTGTCAACTTGGAGCATTGAATGCCCTTTTGGCTACCGGGCAAGAGTCGAATCACCATGCAAGCGCGCAGACTAGCGACCACAAGCTTTTAGACGGGCGTTGTGTTTGGTGAGGTGTTCTTGGGCACAAGCCCGGCCGTCCCCACAGCTTGCTGCAGCTTCATGTCGTTTACCCTCGTGCATGATGTAGCTGGACGTTATTATCGGTGCAGTGGCATTGCAGCGCTCACAACATGCACTCTCCCACCGGTCAGTTGCAGAAGCAATCTCCAAGATGTCTGTTGTCCACGGCGGCGAGCAGGACAGAGAGTCTCGAGTTGATGCTGAACCGACCCTGCATGGCTCGTCTCATGCGTGCCCGTGGCTGGGAGTGCTAGGGTTGGGAGTTTTGCGCTCCGACAAACTGCCGATCCACACGGCTCAACTTCTAGTCTAGACTACTACGTCAATTGTTGATCGCTGTGGCCAAACCATCGTTCGTTCCAACTCTCCTCCTTCCTACAGCCGTCAAGTCTCCACTGTGCGCCATTGCAATATCGTCTTTGACCTTCAAGTACACCTCCTCGCACCAAAAGACCAAATCCTCCGATCCAGCGAGGGCTGCTCGCAAAAGCAACATGGGGAGCCAAAACGAGATGTAAATTCCACCGTTGGAAGCTTCGCCTGTTCCACTAATTGACAATCGCCTAGCAACGTCAACGTCTTGGTTATTGGCGCGGGTCCCACTGGACTGGGAGCTGCAAAGCGTCTCCAGCAGCTCGTACGCATTGCCTCCAACGCGACGCGCCTCACACCTGCCACTGACATTCACCAGGACGCTCCATCATGGCTCATCGTGGATTCCAACGAGACACCTGGCGGTCTTGCATCGACAGATGTCACACCCGAGGGCTTTGTAGGTTGAGGCCATCCCTCGACGAGCAACTGCTCCCTCCCTCAAACGCCGTGGCTAATTGCACACGCAGCTCTACGATGTTGGCGGCCATGTTATCTTCTCCCACTACAAGTACTTCGACGACTGCATCGACCAAGCACTCCCCAACGAGACGGACTGGTACACACATCAACGGATATCGTACGTGCGGTGCAAGAATCTATGGGTGCCATATCCTTTTCAGAACAACATCTCGATGCTGCCGAAGGAGGAACAAGTAAAGTGCATGGATGGCATGATCGATGCTGCACTGGAAGCCCGCGCCTCAAACACCAAACCGCAAAACTTCGACGAATGGATTGTGAGGATGATGGGCACCGGCATCGCGGATCTCTTCATGAGGCCTTACAACTACAAAGTCTGGGCCGTACCTACGACGAAGGTAAGAAGTAATACCTAAGCTAGCAGAGCATTGGCACTAAGGCTGTAAACAACACAGATGCAATGTGCATGGCTGGGTGAGCGGGTCGCCGCTCCAGATCTCAAGTCGGTCACCAAGAACGTCATCCTTCAAAAGACGGCGGGGAACTGGGGACCAAACGCGACTTTTCGCTTCCCAGCAGTCGGTGGCACAGGCGCAATTTGGATCGCCGTCGCCAACACCCTGGCAAAGAAGAACACTCGTTTCGGCGAACATGGCGCGGTCAAGAAGGTCGATGCAGACCAGAAAAGGGTCATGCTGCACGACGGTACTACCATCAAGTACGACAAGCTGATCTCCACAATGGCGGTCGACTCTCTAGTCGAGCACATGGGCGACCAGGAGCTTGTGAACCTGAGCAAAGGCCTCTTTTACTCCAGCACCCACGTCATTGGCGTCGGCATCCGTGGTGAGCGACCAGAGAGGATCGGCGACAAGTGCTGGCTTTACTTCCCCGAGGACGACTGCCCCTTCTATCGCGCCACAATCTTTTCCAACTATTCTCCCAACAACCAGCCCGCCGCGTCGAAGAAGCTCGCTACCATGCAGCTCGCCGACGGGTCCCAGCCCTCGGACACATCTGCCCGCGAAGGACCGTACTGGTCCATCATGCTGGAAGTGTCCGAGTCGTCGATGAAGCCAGTGGACGAGAAGAACATGCTCCGCGACTGCATCCAGGGCCTCATCAACACGGAGATGCTCAGGCCCGCGGACGAGATCGTCTCGACCTACCACCGCCGCTTCGACCACGGCTACCCGACGCCCAGTCTCGAGCGCGAGGGCGTGCTCAAGCAGCTGTTGCCGAAGCTGCAAGCCAAGGACATATTCTCTCGCGGTCGTTTCGGCAGCTGGAGGTACGAAGTCGGTAAGTTTACCATGACTCCCCTAACCCCTGACTACCCCTAGTCCCCTCCAATCCAAACCAAACATGATATGCCGCACCCAACAGCTGCTGACACCAACCAAACAACCAGGCAACCAAGACCACTCGTTCATGCTGGGCGTCGAAGCCGCCGACCGCATCGTCAACGGCGCCGTGGAGCTGACCCTCAACTACCCGGACTTCGTCAACGGCCGCATGAACGACGAGCGCCGCCTGATCGACGGCGGCCAGGTCTTCCAGAACAAGGGCACCGACAAGGCCGACGCGGCAGGCGACGCCAAGCCCGTCGACATCGCGGCCAACAGGGCCGGCACGGCTACGAACGGCGTCGGTGGCGACGAGCAGCCGTTCAGGACGAACGGCGCGTAACCGGACCAGGGGATCGCTCTACCCTTTTTTTTTCGCATGCAAAGCGCACAGCACGAGATGTGGCGTGACGGGTAAAGGAAAGCCATTAGTACGGGGGGCGGTCACGGTCCGGCGAAACGGCGTTTTGCTCTGTTCTGCTTGCTCGCATTGCTTGCTCCACGAGCTGTCACGCTCCCGGGGGTGGGTGGCAAACGCCCAACACGACGAAGCCTCTGCTCGCTTTCTCGGCCTCAGGTCCCGCCATGCCCCCAAAAAGCATGGAAGGGGTGGGTGTTGTCCCTTCTTCTTCTTCTTCTTCTTCTTCTCTCACCTAGACGCGCTTGTAGAGCTAGCACTAGAACGTCTCGTGCGGGGGTGCTGCATTCCCCAGTCCATGTATGTATGTATGTATGTATGTATGTACGTGTGTATACCCTAGGAACAGGAACAGAGCTACCTGATCTGACGTCGCGTCTCCCGTCTTCGAAGAGATGAGATGAGACGAGACGCCACCAACGAGCGCACGCACGCACGCCAGAAGCAGAAGCAGAAGCAGCCGCCTCCCCAAAGGCACGCCCGTGCCGCGCCGCACAATGCCGTTCCCCTGCCCGACACAGCCAAGCCCCACCCCCTGCCGCTTGCTTCTTCGGGTGTGCGACGTGCGAGCACTGCTCCGTGGACAGGACCGTGCTCTGCGGCTCGCTGCGCCGCGTGAGCGGGCTTCTCGTCGGATGCTTGCGCTCGAACGGCGTCTCTGATAGCGCGCTTGCCTGCCTGCCTGCCTGCCTCGCGCGTGATCTCGGCCGCTGTCCTGGCGTGCGCGGGCGCGTGGCGGTGCGGGGCTGACGGCCCGGTTTCCGGACAGGAGGGGTGGGGCAGCGCGGGCGTGATCGAGTTGGCGGATGCGGGTGCTAGTGCTCCGTTGCGAGCACGGTCTTCTCCCTCTCGGGGCGCCGCTTGACGAGGCCCTTGCGCGAGTGCTTCCGCTCGTTCTCGGCCCGCCGCTTGAGCGCCGCGACCTCGTCGGCCTTGATCGCGCCCGCCTTCTTGACCGGCTTCGGCACGTGGCGGTGCCGGGCTATGCGCCTGATCTCCGGCATGTGCTTGTAGCGCTCGCGCAGCGCGGCGTCGTATTCGAGCTTCTGGCGCTGGCGCGCCGACTGCACGCCCTGGCGGGCCGACGCCTGCGCGCGCCAGAGGCGGATGTTGCCGTCGTCGCTGCCGGACAGCACGAAGTTGTTGTCGGGCGTCCAGGCGCACGAGAAGACGCGCTGCATGCGCTTGGTGTGGTAGATGTCGCGGGAGTGGCCCGACGCCCGGCTCCAGAGGCGGATGGAGCGGTCATAGGAGGCGGAGACGAGCTCCTCGCCCGTCGGGCTGAACGACACGTCCATGACGGCCGCGACGTGGTCTTTCAGCACGTTGAGCGCGCGGTCCATGCGCCGCATGTCGAAGATGTAGATGTTGTGGTCTTCGTTGGCCGCCGCGAAGTTGAACGCTTCCATCGGGTTCCACGCGATGGCGTTGGTGGAGAGGGCCAGGACGGTTTTGTGCAGGGGCGAGGAGGTGCGCAGGTCGTAGAGGACGAGGGAACGGTCGGTGGCGGCAGAGGCAATGATGGACTGTTCGATCTGGTTGAAGGAGACGGCGGTGATGGTGTCGACTGACGTTGGCCAAGCCAGGGTTTGCGCGGGTGTGGAAGAGTTGCAGGAGATGTCGTAGATGGAGAGAACGCTTGACGAGGCAACAAAGGTGGGTTGAGAGCGGTGGTGGGATATGCCAGTGAAAGCACCCTGACCAAGATATGTCGCGGTTGGTGCACTGTTCGATGGTGTCGAGTAGGGGCTGCAGAGCTTGACTGTGCGGTCGCTGGCACACGTCAACAGCTTGCTGTCCCTGGTCCAGCACATCCCTTTCACGATGTTCTCATGCGCATGTGTGGTCCAGACCTCGTCTCGATTCGTGAGGTCCCAGACTTTGACGACGCCGTCTCCACTGCCGCTGGCGAAGCGCTCAAGAGACGTAGGGTCCTTTGCCATGGTGTAGACTCCATCGACATGGCCGTCGCCCAGCTGCGCCAGAAACGGCGCGGCGAACATGCGATCCAGCTTGGTGGCATTGAGCGCTCTTTGGTATTCTCTCGCTCTTTCGAAGGGATGGAGGGCCGGATCCAGGTTGCGTGGCTGACGAGAGACGTTCGAGCCTGGAGCTTGCGCTGAAGCCGCCGAGCGCGTCAAAGCCTTGATCTTCTGTACCGAGGATTAGCTAGGTTTCTTCTGTACCTGCGAGAAGGTTTGACGTACCATTTCAAGCCGCAATGGTGCCCATGATCGTTTCAAGGCGGGTGTTGGTGGCTCCGCACCGTCTCTTTTTCTCTCTCGACACGCCGTCCATCGTCGCACCGAACTGTGATGGTGGAAGTTTTTGGTCGGGCTTCGGAGGCTGCATTTATCCGAAACGGTCGGCGGAACTGGAAAGTTGCACCTGCTGCAGTTACGTCACAGCTGCAAGATGCCGTCGACGTCCAAACGCCGATGCGTGCGGTGGACTGGAGGCTTGCGAAGAACATGCCGAACCTCACGACAGATGCAGGCCCAAGGTGTTCATCCAAGGTGCTCATCCAAGGTGTTCATCGCAGAGAACAGCATGACTGCCATGCAGTCCTGACATGACTCCACTTTGCTGTTCGACCGATGCCACCTTCCATGCACTGCGTTCGGTCGTGATCCGTACACAAAAGTCTAGATGTAAGCAAGGCAGGTAGCTTCGGCCGGCCCCAAGTGCATTAGCAGGGCGTGGAGCGAAGAGGGTCTTTAGCCGCGGACAGAGGACAGAAAGGGTGGAAGCTGGGCAACGGCCAACCGCCTGTCGCACCCACACATACGCACACACACCCCCCAAGCACCACATGTGACGGGCACGACGGCGTTGGGGGTGCAAGGCCGCGCAAACACGGCGATAAGCTAGCGATGGGCGTCCGGGAGCTAAGGTGGCTGGAGGCGAGGCGATGCGATAAGTTCCATGGCCGATCAACACGACCGGACGTGGGAGCTTGGTGTGCTCGCGAGGGAAGCCGCTGTCGGGCGTCGCTCTCTGCTCTCTGATCTCTGCCTCTGTTCTTGCGCTGGACGTTCCTGCGTGAACGACCTCGCGCTTCCCCCGTTCGTCCTGAGCTTCCCTTCTCTTCCCGGTAGCGACAGTCACTCGTTTGCAGCAGTCGCAGCTGGGTGGCCCTGCTGATACAAATCCTCGTAAGAGTGCTTCGTCCGGAGAGGCACTTCTGCCTCACTCGCTCGCGTCTTCCGCAGTCCTCAATCTGCATCCTCCGTCGCTCAATTGCTTGCAGGCGGCACGCGTGAGAGGAGCAGATCCCCCAGTCTCCACGTCTCTCGAACCGACACCATGCGCGCGACCATCTTCGCCGGTCTGGCAGCTTTAGCTGCTTCTGTCACTGCCATACCCACCATCTCCGCCAAGGGCTCGAAGCTCTTTACGAGCGACGGACACCAGTTCTTCATCAAGGGTACCCTGCCTTCACTATGCCACATCTTTCGAGACGAAGAAGCTCACACCCTCTCACAGGCATTGCGTACCAACTGTCACCCGACGATCCGCTCATCGACAACACGCAATGCAAGCTCGATGCCTCTCTCATGTCGACCATCGGAGCCAATGCCATCCGAGTCTACCACGTAGATCCTACGGGCGACCACCGCGGGTGCATGAGCACGTTTGCTGATGCTGGCATACACCTGTTTGTGGACCTGGATACCGTTGGCACGTACATCCTCTCGGTGAGCATCATTCAATTCCACCCCTCCCTCGTCCGGCCCTCGCTAACCTTGCATGCTGTGTAGGACACTCCAGAGTGGACTCGGAATCAGTACTCCGCCTACACCAAGGTCGTAGACGAGTTCCAGCAATACAACAACACCGCCGGGTTCTTTGTCGGCAACGAGATCTTGACGAATGGTATGTCCTCTCCGCTCGCTTCGTGATGCACGATCTGACTCCGGAAACACCCAGCCAACAGCTCTATCGCTGCACCTTACGTCAAAGCTGCTGCTCGAGATATCAAGGCATACAGAGATTCGAAGGGCTACCGCAAGATCCCTGTAGGCTATTCGGCAGGTGAGTCCATCCCTTCACCATCCATTCTTTCCCTGCGCTCCCTGCTGACCTCCTCCGTCCAGCGGACATCCCCTCACTCCGGCCCAACCTTCAGAACTACCTCGCCTGCGGCACCAATGCCTCCGAAGCGCTCGACTTCTTCTCGCTCAACGCCTACGAATGGTGCGGCGACTCATCCTACGACCTCTCGGGCTACTCCGAGCTCAACCAAAACGCGTCCAACTACAACATCCCGATCTTCTTCTCCGAGACCGGTTGCAACAAGCCCGAGCCGCGCACCTTCGCCGACCAAGCCGCCATCCTCGGCGACCGGATGAACCCGTACTGGAGTGGGGCCATCATCTACGAGCGGATCGCCGAAGCGAACAACTACGGGCTGGTCAGCTACGGCACGCCCATCTCGGCGACTGTGTCGGACCAGGAGGCGTCTTACATCCGCTCCGGCACCCCGACGCCCATCTCCCCAGACTTCTCGAACCTCAGCAAGCAGTGGAAAACCCTCACCCCGACCGGCGTGTCCGAGTCCGCCTACTCGCCCGCTCTGACTCCCCCATCCTGCCCGGCCTATACCAGCGACGTCTGGGAGGTCAACGGCGCGGTTGCGCTGCCCACGCTGGGACAGACGTACGACGCCGGCGTCCGCAGCTCCATCACCGCGGGCACGGCGGCCGCGAGCGCGTCGGGCAAGGCGTCCGGCACGGCGGCGTCGGCCAGTCCGTCGGCGAGCCACACGGGGAGCGCGTCGGGCGGGAACGAGATCGCGGGCATGTCGGCGGGATTGGTCGTCGTGATGCTCGGGTTCGTGTGGTGGCTGTGAGGCCGAACGCGGCGAACAAGACCACGGCGAGATTCAAAAGGTGGGCGGCGACAGCAGCGCGCACCGGAAGTGGACGGCAGACAGCGGAAGGCCCGATCGCGAGCAAGCTTGGAGGAGGAGGAGGAGGCGCGCTTCCCGACGGCCACGAGGCGGCGGAACGACTTTCTGTTGCATCTCACATTGGCATTGCGACGGAACACGCGCGGTCCGGCGTCGACCCAATCCTGTATTTGCTTCCTTTTGCAGCGGCGGCGCCAAGTCGGCGTCCCCGCCTCGGCGCTCCCCCGCCGTCCTAATCGTAGTAGTAATAACCGGTTTTTTTCATTCAGAAGAACCAAATTTACAACAACAACAATAATGATAATAGGAACCAGAGTATCTGACACGGTGGCTTCGCTATGGAGTACCCGACCGCCTCGGCGCGGTCCCGTGACTCCCAGCACGCACGCACGCACGCACGCACCGCTTGCCTCTGCTACGGGCCGTCGACTCGCTCGAACCCTGACGGCTTCCTCAAAAGGGGGCTCGGGCGGCTGTGCTGCCAGGGTCTGGTGTCGTCCCGAGTGCGTGATCACGTGCGACGGTGTGAGATGGTTCAGGGGTCGGATGGGCGCGCGCCGCTGTTCCTGCTCCTGCTCCTCCTCCTCCTCCTCTATTTCTTCTTCTTCTTCTTCTTCGTCGTCTGCTTCTCTCCAGACACATCCCCTCACAATGCAATGCCCTTAGCTCTCTACCCGCCGCATCCCATCCCGTCCAACCCCATCCCATGCCATCCCCTCACATCACACGACAGGCACTCCCCTCGCTCTTCCCGCCCCACCCGTCCTCCGTCGTCGTCAGCGCGGCCGTGCGCGCAAGGTCTTCGAACACTTCGCGGCACAGCTCGCCCGTCGCGGCGCTGCACTCTGCGTACCGGTCGCAGCGCAGCTCTTGCGCGACGCGGAGGCCTTCGTGGGGCATCACGCTTCCTGCCCCATCCGCATGATCCTCGTCGTCGTCGTCGTCGTCGTCGTGCCAGGCCCCGGTGCTGGGACCGGGGTGCGAGGGAAGGGTGGCGTAGCCGTCCGATGTGGTGCTGTGCGCCGAGGGCGAGGACGGAGCGTAGGCCGGGTCGGCGTAGCCGCCTCTGTGGCCGAGGATCTTCGGCTCCACGGCTCTGCGCGTCGTCCGCCGCAGATCGCGCTTCAGCCCCAGCAGCATCACCGCTGCTTTCTCGTCGCAGCTGAAGACGGCGTCGACGTCGCGCTTCCAGCGCGTGCGAATGCTGTTGAGGCTGCGCCGGCTCGAGACGGAGTAGCAGAGGAGGATCACGGAGGGGTGGAGCGTGGTGTAGTCGTGATTCTGGGAGGGTTCGGTGGTGGCGCGTGTCGGCGATGAGACGTTGGAGGAGTGTGACCGGGAGCGATAGGAGGTGTCGAAGAAAGCGAACCGATACGGACGCCCGTACAGCGTTATGTTGAAGCGGAAGGGCTGGTCGGCGTCGTTGAGGGGAGGGAGAGGCGTCGAGGAGGCGTGGGCGTGGGTGCCGAGGCGTAGGCGTCTGTGTGGTGGGTGGTTGTTGGCAAGGTGTACTTTGGGGTTGTGGGACTGTCGAGGATGGGGTTTGGAATAGGACGAAGTGAGAGGAGATGCACTGAGAAGACCGCGACAAAGGGAAGAAGAGCCCAGATGAAAGCGCGACCTACTTACGAGAGAAACGCCGACTTACCCACGTCTGCGTCGCCGAGCAGGAGGATGGTTATCTCGGGCGGGATGGGCTTCAGGGCGGCCATGGTTGGGTTGAGGTTCTGAATTCCTCCGAACTAATCCTCGGACTGTACGCGCTGTATATGCAGATTCTCTTTACCGCGACTCGAAAGTAACAAGATGGAGGGTAATACTCGGTCGTCCTGATGCGATGAGGATGTAGTGGTCGTCGCGGAGCTGTCGCAGAGGAGGGGTACTTGCAGACCTACCATAGGGCTGAAGGCTGCACAGGGGTTTGCGGGTACATGCCGGGTAGTCACGTCGACGAGGCATTTCACCTCACCATGCCTCACTATAACACTCTTTGCGAGCTGTCTGACCTGTGATGCTTGCCGTCTCTATTTCGTCCGCGTAGTAACATAGTACTCTTCCCTTGCTGTTCCAGCTTGCAAAAGCCCAATAGCTCCTGGTCCCCCACGTGCCTCCATCCTGAAGACGACCCCTCGGCTAGACGTCGAGACACGGCAAGCTGATAGCACAGACTGACCAACATGGTCCGCAACATTGTCGTCCTCGGCGGCAGCTCTCACCCCAAACTTACCGAGACCATCTGCAACCACCTTGGAGTTCCGCCTGCGAAGATATTCCTGGGCAAGTTCGCGGTGGGCGAGACCCGCGTCGAGATCATAGAGTCCGTCAGAGGGAAGGATGTCTTCATCATCCAGTCTGGTGGCGGCAAGGTCAATGACCATCTGATGGAGCTGCTCATCACTGTCTCCGCCTGCAAGACCGCATCCGCGAGACGAGTGACAGTCGTGCTCCCGCTGTTCCCCTACTCTCGACAAAGCGATATACCATACAACAAAGTCGGCGCTCCTCTGGCAAGACTACCGAGTACACTTGGAGGAAATTCGGGGAGCTACACGTTCGAGAGCAGGCCGCAGACACCCCATCTCGGCCAGCAAGAAAGTGCAGGCTTGAGAGGGGGTCCGGAGCCTTTGCACAAGAAGCTCAGCGGTCTTCAACTCAACGGTGTCCAGAAAGGCTCTGAGAGTGTGAAACCACTCCAGCGTCGCTCAACGATCGAGTCCAACGCCTCAGACTGCGTAGATGACACTCCTGCCACAGCCAATATCACTTCCGCTCCCGCACACACCAGCTCTCCAATAACCACCACCGCTCGCACTCCCCACTTCGAGCCCCAACGAGGCTACAAACAATGGGTGGCGCAAGCCGGAACCCTCGTCGCCGACCTCCTTACTTGCGCCGGCACTGACCACGTTATTACCATGGACCTGCACGACCCGCAATACCAGGGCTTCTTCGACATCCCGGTAGATAACCTGTACGGCCGGCATTTGCTGAGGAAGTACATCCAGTATCAGATCCCGCGGTATCAGGACGCTGTTATAGTGAGTCCGGATGCCGGCGGAGCAAAACGGGCAATTGCTATTGCGGATGCGTTGGGGATGCCGTTTGCATTGATACACAAGGTCAGTACAGCCGAGCCGGAATTGTGACTGGCGATGGAAACTTGGTACTGCGATGCGCAGAGGAAGCGATGGCGCTAAGATGTTTGATGCTACACAGGAGCGCCGCCCGACACAAATCTCAGATCGCCAAAACGCGACTATGATGCTCGTAGGCGATGTTGCAAATCGCACCACGATTCTCATCGACGATCTCGCCGACACTTCCAACACCATCACGCGCGCCGCCAGACTGCTCAAGAAGGAAGGCGCAACTAAAGTGTATGCCCTCGTGACACACGGCGTGCTGAGCGGCGACGCCATCGAGCGGATCAACAGAAGCGATCTCGACCATGTTGTTGTTACGAACAGTGTGGACCAGGAGGAGCATTGCCGCAGGTGTGCGAAGCTGGAGGTGCTGGAGGTGGGGAATGTATTTGCAGAGGTGAGTCGTCCCGGGCTGTGAACGTGGGATAGGTTGACAAGGATAGACTGACGTGAGTGTTCGTAGGCTATCCGGAGAGTTCACCATGGAGAGAGCATCAGTGTGCTCTTTCAGTACGATTGATGTCGAGACTCGCAATAACAGAAGAGAGAAATGACAGTGTCCAAAACGCAACGAGGGCGCTACATTGCCACCGAACAAGACGATGAGGGCCAGTCGTGCCCCGCAAGACTTTGAGTTGTCGAGCAAGGCTGCATGAGGAAGGAGGACCTTTCGGGCATACCAAAGGCGTTTCGGCGAAGAGTGGCGAACCACGGCACGCGGGCGGCGGAATGGCAGCAGAACGAGATGGCGAATCTAGTCGTGGTTGGTGTGCTTGTACAAGGAGGTGTCGGATGTTTCCTATTGAGTCGACGAGGTGATCGTGTATAGACATCGACCACTGGACACTATAGGGAGATCCAATGCCATTGGACAATGTGTGAGCTAAGTGGGACAGTGGACAAAGGAAACAAAGGGAACGGTGGTAGCTTTTCGCTTGCACAAAACAACAAACTCCACGCCTCGATATTCGCTCGTTTCCACTACGCTACCGTACTCTTGTCAAGTGATTCGAAGGCTGCCCTTTGTCCACTGGTATCCTATACAATGGAGCTGTCCCTCAATTAATCCACAGATCACACCAAAACTTGCACCGATTCAACACATCTCGAACTGCTTAACAACACCCAACATCCAGTCTTCGGAGTTGGTTCAAGGTTTAGCTTCATCGGCAAAATCTTTACCGCCCTCGACCTCGACAACAACAGTTCGCGAGAGTGACAACAGAAGATCACAACAGCCTCGACTCTCATCTTCTTCCTCCAGCATTGTCACCTTCGTATCTCGAGTGCTGCATCTCATCGAGGCATTGGAACCCCAATCCAGAGTTGCCACAACACCCAGCATACACCTCCCTCGCAGGTCCCCAGACTGCGCATCCAAACCGCATCACCGACTCGAATTTTTATAATTACCGGAAACCAGATCCCGATATCCCCATCTAGAGGACTCGTCGCATCGCGTGATCCTGGAAAATGGCACGCGGAAAGAGAGGAGAGAGAGCCGTGTCTGAGACTCCGGCGGCACCCAGGCGTACGACGCGCTCCCGAGCCAATGCGCCGGATGCAGAGCCGCTTGTCGAGAAACTCGCAACACCCAAGCGCAAGGCTACCAAGAAGCCAAAAGAGCAGTCGACGGAGAAGGCAAGGACCTCGTCCACACAGCCATCACCTCCGACTTCAGACGTAGACGGGATAGCAGATGCGAATGACTCAGAAGATCAGAGTAAGACTGCCACAATTCCCAAGCCCACCGGTGCGTCGTCAGCTCCGGCTGAGGATCGCTGGACTTCCACTACTCCACCACCACAACCACCAACACATCTTATTCGATCGATCGGTTCTCTCGCCGAGCTCAGCGAGGCAGAGACTGCAGATCTTCTCTTTCGCAAAGGCGCAACCAAGTTATATAAACTGACCAAATGCGTTAAAGCTGAAATCATCGATGAGCAAGCTCAAAAGCTCACAGAGCAAGCCCAAAGGCTCGCAGAGCAAGCCCGCGAACTCTCCGAGGTGAGAAGCGCCATGGCAGCAATGCAGAAGCAGTTGGCAGCTCCAGCGGCCGCCAAATCGCCTGAAAACTCACCCGGCTTCTCTCCCACCATCATTCGCAAGCGCCATGCTGAGGACGATCCCGAGTACGCCGCACAAGAGCCAGCTACAAGACGTATCCGCCTACTTGCTCAAGGATCCCTCAACGGCGGAGACTCCGAATCAGCCGCAAACCCTCGCACTCCGCGCCGGTTGCGAATGTCCTACATCAACAACATGCGCCGTGAGTCACCACGTCCTCCGCCGGGTCTCACCAACACACCACATCTCTTCGACAACACGGACTCTCTTAAGTATATTACTGGCGACAAAGCTCGCTTCGAACAGTATCAAAAGCAGGAAGAAGCAAGACAGAAAGAGATTGAAGAGACCAGGAACCGCGAAGAGCAGGAAGAGGCACGTAAGGCGAAGGAGCAGGAAGAGGCTGAGAAGGAGAGGAACGCTTCTGCAGCAGAGGAGAGCGAGAGCCAATTAGGGAGCAGCTCAGAAGACAACGACGAAGGAATGCAGGACGAGGAAGCGCAGGACGCCACCGCAGCCGAGGAGCACTTCGCACTCGCTACGATTCCCGAGGAAACACAAGAGCCTGCGACGCCTCCCTCCCGAGGCTGGGGCTTCCAATCTCTTCTGAGCTCCGTTTCGAAGGTTCTCCGCCGTCCATCAACACTCCTCAGCCCGAAAGCAAACACATCGGCTGCAGCTACACCCGCTGCTAAGACACCAGCTGCGGGAACTTCGGGTACTAGCGCACTGGCTGCAAACGCAGCAACCAGGAGACGTACCGCCAGGCACAGCACGAGTACACAAACCCCGGCTAGACGTAGTTCAGCCACACCAGTTCGTGCACCTATGACAGCTCCTTCGAAGTCTACACTGCCGCCGAATACCATCAGACGTACTACGCGCACCAATGAGTCGCGTCGGTCAACTATGGGCCCGCAAGCCGTGGCTGGAGAGACACAGGGCACGAAGAGAAAGCGAGTCAAGGTCGATGACCTGGAAATCATTCCACGCTCCCGTCCTGGTCAGAGTAGTGGTACATTCGCCCTACTCGATGAGTACTTCACATACGGCTCAGACTCGGATGAAGACTGTGTCGAAGTCGACAGAAGACTCAGCGAGATCGAAACGCCAGCATCGAAGAGAAGACGTACCTCATCCTACCTAGCACCATCATCGCCGATGAGTGGAATCTCATACACACCCGCAAAGATCCTCCTCCCTCCTCAACAGCTTGGAGACCCTACCAAACCGAGACCTTACACTGGCTCGCTGTTCGCTGACAAGACAGACATTGGCTACAAAGGTGGCAATGTCTTTGTCGAAGCAACATCGACCACTGCACCTCCCGCCAAATCCAACACTACCCCAACGAACAAGAACAAGGGTTTTCGCGCACCGAGCGAGAGCTCTTCCGACGACGAAAACGAAGACGATGAGAAGGAGAACCAGGATCACACGGCATCCACTGCGATCGCTGAGAAAGGCTCACGGGCCACAACAATCGAAGATGCAGTCGAAGTCCTCGAGCCAGAGAAACAGCTCCAACCCGGCACCGCTCCTGCTCCCGCTCAACCCGAGCAACAGCCACAGGCAAAGCCAACCTGGACGCAGCCGCCCCCACCGCGCCCAACACCATCGCACGCCTCGCTGCCCGACACGCCCCTGACGGCCGAGCCACATGTCCCCTCCGCCCTGCGCCCCTCCACCACAACCGCAACCGCGAACGATGCGTCCTCCTCTGACCGCGTCGCTCTCGCCCGCTCGCAGGCCGAGCGCTACAAGCCCAAGACCGCCAGCGGCCTGCGCGCTATGAGCCGCATCTCCACCGGCGCCACTGACGGCGCCCTAACCCCTGCTACCACCCTCGTCGCTGACAGTCTCGACACCGCCGACCTCGACCCTGCCACGCTCAATTCTGCAGGTTCCAACGAGGACGACGAGATCCCCTTCGCCTTCCCTCCCTCGACGCCCCTTGCATTTGATGCCACAGTGCAATCAGAGCTCGCGCGTCTCTCGACACTCGACGACCCGCTCGAGCACGCGCCACGCTTCGCATTCGCGCCCGCCACGCCAATCAACGTGGATCCGGCGGTGCGCGCGGAGCTGGAGCGCGTCTGGGAGAGCGAGGCGTTTGAGCGGGAGAGTCTGGAGGGGTTTAGGAAGGGGCTGGCGGCTTTTGCTTAGGTGCTCTGGGCGCGGGTGAGGTGCGGGACCTGAGAGGGGTTGTGGTTTCTGGCATTCGGTTGGGTTGTTTTCCTGGCGTTGACTGGGATGATGCGGGTACAGAGGGGGGTGAGGGGCGTTGGGAATGTTTTGTTTTTCTTTGGCTGTATTTCTGGGAGTCGTTGTGGGAGTGCTTCTCGACTGTAGAAGCAGTTGTACATCTCTGCCTGGTTGGCCGTGACATGAATAGAGATTACCAGATCCCAAACATCTTCCAGGCCTCGCCGACCAGGGCTTGATCTTTGTGCCCTTGTGATGTTCTTTCCCACCTACTCCCAACCCTTCTCGCCACAGCCTACTGTCCTCATGCTTCTAGGTTGCCGGCATTGCAGAGCCCCTGCTTCGGTTCTGTTACCGTGATCACCAGACCCTTCTATGAGTAACTTACAGCTCTTCTCGATCACTGGCGAGGACGACGGTTCTAGACTGTCCATGTACGCCGAAAATCAGACACGAATATGGGCAGATGCTGAGCTAAACTATTGCAGGTGTTTTTCCATACTGTGGTTGTGCTTCGCAAAGCCGTGCCCAGCACAAGAAAGCTGAGACCGATGACCAAAAGGCAAAAACGTACCACAAAGATGCAGCTCGGATCTAGAGAGGCAATTGCGAGTCTGTTTTCGAGCCCACGGCGTCAGCAAACACGTCGGCGAGTATGCCCCTCAGGCGTCGTAGACTGGGGACCAACTAAGAAGGAAGCTGGTATTCGCCCGACGACGGACGCGATACAGAAGTGGCTGGTCTTACCAAGAGGGGTCACGATCTACGGAAGGGTGAGACGGATCATGAGGAACCAAACCTGCAAAGGCTGTGTAGAGGAGCGTAGCCACGGTCGATTGATTTTGTTTCGCAGCCTTAATTTTTTTTTTACGCAACTGGCTACCTAGAACGCTAACTCCTATTCGTGAACGTGGTCCGCACGTTATTCAAGACTCGACAACAAAAACAATGACAAGAGGCCTACGAGCACAGAGGCAAAGTTCAATTTCCGACGCATGTGTTCTGCCCCGGAGGTGGCTGAGACAGTTGCGACAGACTTGCTGCTCGACGTAGCAGGCAACGCTGGTTTCGTGACGGATATCGTTGATATCGCAGCTGGTGACGGCGGTGTTGTGGAACGTGCGATGGCCGATGAACTCGATGTCGGCGTTACCAACGTCGAGGAGATTGTCTCAGTCAATTAGTCTTTGCTTCTGATCTGACGGGGTGAAGTTTCAGCGTACAATGGCTAGATAGTTGGAGCATACCGAGTACCCGGCTACCCTTGTTAAGTCTGCGGCCGTTGCCAGACATGAAACGTTGCCATTGTACTCGCACTCGGACGCCAACGAGAGCAACTTTGGCTGACATTCGCAACTCAGCCGATCCTGCATCGAGGTGTACGACCTCAAGCACTGGGACTTCTCGTGTTGGAAGCTCGCGCAACTTGATATTAGCTCAGTGCATATCTGGTTGCTGTGTGACGTCGTGAAAGCGGACACTGGCGGAGTGGTCACGCTGTGTAGAAGCTTCTTGTCGCACGCCGAGTGCCAGTTGCCGACGAGATATTCGATCTCGCTGTCAAAGATGTCAGTCCCCGAGCAGAGACGCACTTCGCTCTCACATCTGTAACCAAATCAGCCCTTTTTCGCGGTCCGTAAGATCCGTCGGTGATCACCCAAAGTAAGCAGAGAACATCTCTTGCGTACAGTAACAGGCGACTACATCTGCCGTGTTGGATAGCGCGTTGCACTCCTCGGGTTTCGACTGAATGTAGTTGCAGTTCACAAACGTACTGATGGGACTGTTGGGCGTGCACTGCGACGGAACAAAAGAACTCTGGGCAACTTCCATGCTGGCAAAGATCAGAGACACGAGGAATGAGAGGGGGTAATGGTTGTGAGGGTATTCCGAAAGGACGACTCTGTGTAGTACAAGACGGAAGTAGAAGATGTTTACACGTAAGTAGCATAGCAAGTACCGGCTTACACGCCTCTTATGTATGCCATCGCTGTCGCTACAGCTCAGTAACAGCTCTTGCCTATTCCATCTCCCAGCTGTACGGCGGCAGGATCGCAATCTCTCGTTTCATCTAAGATCAAGCTGCATGGCCGCCGTCTGGTTCAGAACGAGTGCTACATTGGGAACAGTCTCGGTCGTGATATCCCCGCGGCCTGGGAACACCTTCGCTTTTCGTGTCCTCACAAGGGTATCGTTCCTTCAAGCCATCGGTGTTCCCGACGTTGTCAACCATGTTGAGCGGCACGGGAAAGGGGAGAAGAGAGCACTCGAGTCTGGATCAAGCCCCAGGCCCTCTTGGCACAAAGCCAGCTATACAGCTCCCCGCATTGAAGTTCAGCCTCAGATTCAGGGGCAAGCGAACAAGCAACATCCAGAACGGCGCAAACCTGTAGCCATGCACCTGAATGACTAGCTAGATAGCCAGAACAGGCAGCAACATGTCGCTCGTACTGCGCATGAGAAGATCAGTCATAACGCTTCATGGCGGCGCAGCAGTGCCACCCGTCCGTGACCACCCAAACCTGGGGTTCTCAGCTGCAATCATACTGAGCCAATGCGTTTTGTACAAAATCTATACATACAAGTGGCAGCACCACATTCTCTAGCCCTTGCCCTTTTCTTTCTGTTCGAGGTCTTCACTCCGACCAAGCCTCAACATGTCGATTTCCGAAGACATGTATCAGGGACACAGTCAACCTCTTTGCGCGCCCAATCTCTCCACCTCCGTTCCACGAAAACCTCTTGACACAAAGCAAATCATCATACATGAGTCTAGCCCAGCTGCGGACTCGCGGGCAGAAGAGCCACCATCCAGAGAATGGCGTTCATGGAAGACCAAAGCACCCTTCCTGTCGTTCCTGCTCCTCTCCGAGATTTGCATGATCGGTGCAATCCTTGGACTAGACGTCTTCTCCAACAGGCACTCTGGCTTTACGACGGTGCAGCTCCCAAGTATCTCCCAAAACACCTCATCGATCTCGAACTTCATCTGGAGCAGAGGGCTTTTGTGGACATCATTGCCCTCTTTCCTGATGACCCTCTACCGACTGATGTGGGAGTCGGCTGTTTCGGGCTCCGTCGATCGCCAACCATTCGTGGAGCTGAAACGCGAGAAGGGAGCGTCGCCTAGACTTTCGATCTTGCTCGACTATCGCGCGTATCCGTCTCTATACACCTGGGCAATCGCATTCAGGAATGGGCATTTCCTTCTCGGCTTCTGTATCTTGTTGTCTCTGTTGTTATCCATCGCCGTTGTTCCACTATCCGCCCACCTTTGTGCCACCGCCGTTGTTCTTGCAAACACTACAGTTCCGGCAAAGCTCACCACCAGCTTCAACGATTCTGCTTTTACCTCTCGTACTGACCTTCTTCCTGTGTTCGGTCTTGCATCAGCAAGCAGTCTATACGGAGGAAACCCCCCCGCCTGGGCCTCCAAAGAGTTCGCCTTCCAAGCCTTCTCTATCGAAGCCACGCAACCTCCGAATATCAACGTGACTGTCGGCGAAACAGCCTACTCCGCTTACCTCGACTGTTCCGTTCTGACTGCGTCGGATTACACGGCGAGCTTCACACGACAAACTGCCGACGGCGGAACCCTAGCCGTCAAGGCCACTGATCGTGGGTGCTCCGTTGCAAATTCCTTGGCCGTTTCGAATCTCACGAGCACATACGTGCAGACCTGGTCGACGATCGATTGCGCTGCCAAAGCTGGGTACAGCAGACCGGGCGTCCTCGCCGGGCTTTATGCCGCCGATTCTCCCGACCTGCTCTCGAATTTCACCATCATCTCCTGCATTCCGTCGTACTGGATGACCTCTGGTCTACTTTCGGCCAATATGGGGTCCGCCCAAGCTCCTTCGGTCATATCGTTCGCCTACAACGACTCCGACGTGCATTCGACCAGGCCAGATGCGATGTGGCGAATCTTCGAAAACGGCCTGCACGAAGCAATCACTATAGATTCAACATCGAAGTTCTCCACTACCGAATTTGGTCGCCTAATCTACATCGCTGCAACGCAGTCAGACAGTGACTCTCCACTCAGCCCGAGGGTACTGAGCGACGCCACCGCCCGAATCTTCAACTCCATCTACGCGACGCTTGCCGCCACAGTGCTCTTCCAACCTGCCGCTTCGCCGACTGGCGTCCAGGGCATCTATTCCGCCAACACGACCCGTCTGGTCATTGTGTCGTCCGTAGCATACACAATCGCCGCCGCGCTCTTTGCTATTTTACTCTGCACAGTCGGCATCACTGTTTACGCGCACACGCACCCGTCCGTCCTATTCGAAGAGCCCGTTGGCCTTCTGAGCTACGCCGGTATGCTCGACCAGAGCGACGTGAGCGAGCTGGCGGCGGGGGTTCGGAATCGTAGCGACTACAGCGGCGGCCTCACGAAAACGGTGGTGGAGGAGAACGAGTTGGGGAACACGCGGTGCAGGGCGCTCGGGAACTCGGCACGGACGCAAAGGATCGTAGTGGAAGGCTTGAGAGCTAGGTGATCATTCTTCCGGTAACCCGCGACCAGCGCAAACGCTCTCTTCTGTATGACTCTGCGATTGTTCATCGTCTTCCTCATCTCCCGTCTGTACATGAAATCAGGGTTCGCTTCAACCGCAAGATTGCTTGCAGCCCATCTCCAAGACAGAGTCGAGAACATACAGACTATAGCTACCGAGTGGTCACGTGGGTAGCTCGAAGCATCAAAACGCTTTTGTGTTGCCGACCAGTTCGTTCTAACCCTTCGCTCCCGATATTTAGGCCACAGGACGTCCAAGGTTTGCGTCCGTTAGCATCGATCTCCTATTGACCGTGTAAGTTGGAAGGAAATATGTGAGAGCTCGTAAGTAGAGAGGTAAGAGCAACTTCGAGTACTCAACGGAGTGGGCTGTAGACGCTCTGGAGTCATGTGAGAAATCAGCTCGCGATACACGAGTATCGTGGTGTTGTTACTACGGCTCAACACAAATCAGACACTCCGAGAACCCTAGCACTGGAGAGTTTGGAAAACACTTCTACATCATCAAAATACGTGCCATCGTAGCCACCAGCCAGATGTTACTAGCAGTTCGGATCTAGACGTGGGCGTCGGTGGACGCGAACAGGATGGCGGTTGCCGGAGTCTTGCGTGTTACCGCTAGCAGCGCTGTGTTCGCTTCCACCGCCGCCATATCCGATTCGGAAATCGTGTAACGAAATCTGGCTGATGGGTACGACAGCACGTAGGGAGAACGGAAGTCGCTGGTCACGTCGCGGATCGCTATACGCCGTACGCCATGCTCCAGTACCGTGATAGCCTAGGTCAAACCAAAGCGACAGCAAACCTTGTGGTGGAAAAGCCCCACTCGAACGTCAACTTCAGGCCGTACTGCAGGTTCAGTGACAAACCGCAGCGCGGGCGCCTCAAAAGCCAAAAGCGTCAAGTAAGCTATTAGCGTCCGGTTCCTTGAACGCCTTCGGCGGCTCCTTCTTCACCTCTCCACCCTTACTTCTCTCCTCCTCCTTCTCTTTCTCCTCACCATCCTGCACTGTCCTACCACCGTCCATCTCAAACTCATCCAGCAAACTCACCGTCCTCTGCACCTGCGCTCTCGGACTCACCGGCGGCGGCAAATCCGCCACCACAAGCGAGCTGCGGCGCCTCAACATCTTCCGCGGGTCAAAGCCCTCGAGCGCCGACGGAGACTGCTGAGCCGGCTGACGCAGCTGATGGTGTTGCCGCAGCATCTCTGTCGTTGGCAGCGGCGGCAGCGCAGGCGGCGGCGGGGTCAAAAACTCCCAGCTGCGGACGAGGTCGAGCGCGAGGACCTGGCAGCCCATGCGGCCGAGCAGACGCACAGTGCGCATGACGAAACCCCACTCCTCGGCGCCCTGCACCATGGCGGCGCCGCGTAACGTCTGTAAGCTCTTCTCGCGGAGTTGCTTGTACAGCACCGCGAGGGCCGGGTCATCGCGCAGGAAGCTCTGGGCACGGAGACTGCTGGACCCGGGGCTGCCGGGGGGTGAGAGCAGCGTGTGTAAGGGACTGACGAGCGCGCGGACGGCGGAGGATCTGTTGCCGAGGAGCCAGAAGGCCCAGGTTGCGCGCCAGCGGTCACCGTCTTGCGCTGCTTGCGGGAGGACTCTTTCTTCGAGGAACCGGCGTAGGACTGGGCCGCTGTCGCCTTCGTAAACGCGCGCGACGGCGATGGCGAGCTGCGTGTCTTGCATCTGGTTTGAGAGGATCGAGATGGCGTCCTGCAGGTTCCCGGCTAGGAGGAAGAACGCAGCGGCGTACTCGAATCGACGCTTCCCCAGCAGTGCGTAGGCGTTCTTGAGTGCGGCGGTCTTCCAGCGGGCTTCGTTGAAGTTCTGGGAGAGTAGACGCAATGTAGCGCCTTGTTCACGAGACCAGGTGGCCATGCGCCAGAGGCCTATAAGGACAGCTTTCCT
>NAJN01000479.1:0-22059 GCA_005059845.1 Cryomyces minteri | reverse complement strand
TTGGAACTCGGTTTAGACCTCTGACGGCTTCCGACATGTGTCAACTAGATGTTGTCGAGTGTCGCGTGCTCATCAAGTTGATGAGGGATGTTCGGCTCAATCTACACACGATATGTTAATACAACAGGGCCGACTTAAACGACACATACTGTGTTTTATATGTACCGTAGCCTTCATAATTTACTGGCGACTTCCGGAGTCGAACACCTTTCAGTATCCAGAAGAGAGCAGCGTTCGAGTGAAGGAGTTGCTGGCGTCACGTTTCAATGAGCAGCACTTGCATTGGTCTCGAGCACAACCGCGAAAGGGCCTTGTTTCAGCGGATCAACTGCTACACGAAATACATAAGACTGACGGAGGAGCCGTACTGGCAGATGTGGATAGATCGCTCCCCGAAAGCCATCAATACCCGCACGAACCGCCAGAGGAACCATATCGTCAAGCAGCAACATCTCATTCGGAAGCGAAAGAGCCAAAAGATATAGACTTGGACAGATCACCAGTTTCTGAAACGCAGCAGCAACAGCTGCTTTCTCCCGTCGACTCAGTGTTAGAGCGGGAGCAGGAACAGAATGTAGGACACTCGAGCGATCCGGCTTTCTCTAAGCTCGAACAGGAGCAAAGAGCGTCCTCGGGCCAACCACGTATAACGGAGCTACGAAAACAAAGTGTCGCACATCTTGACGATCCGTCATTGTCTAAAACAGAGCAGGACGTGAACATACCCACTAGGAAGGACTATCGGAGTAATGGAGAGATGCATTCCAAAGTGCCTCACAAAGTAGCTCTACCCGGCGACTCTACCACGTTCCACAACTACGAAGAATGCGCAGCACTCGATGAGAAGGCAGAATATCTGCCTGACATCGTCCACATACCCTTTGAAGATGCTGTGGCCGAGGATGTCTTGCAAGGCTGGGAAGATGAGTGGATAGCAAGTAGTGAATTCGATGTGAAGCGCTGGGGGAAGCTTGAGGAACCAAAGATCGATTTTGTGTACACTTGTAAGCTTGCGATCTTCTCGCATATGGAATCGAGTACTGATCTGACTAGGGGTCAACGGATCGGACGAAGCATTCCGGGAAACCATGTATCCGTACGAGCTCAATTCAACACTCAACGATGCGGAGGGAAGATGGCTCAAAACTCATCGCACGAACCGATACCGAGATTGGGACGAACTTCGATACTCGATCAGGAGCATCGAAAAGCACGCTGGGCCGTTCATGAATAAGGTTCAGATACTCGTTAATTCAGTTCGAGATGAAAGGACCGTATGGAAGCAGACCCCAACGTGGCTGGACAGAGAGAGAATGGATGGGAACACCTTCCAAGTGCTCTCGCAAGAAGATTTCTTCCAAGCCGACAAGCAAAGCTGCTTGCCCACATTTAATTCTCTTACTATCGAAAACCAGATCTTTAACACCAAGTCTGATATTGATAGGGTACGCCGAACCTTTGTTCGACGTTCGTGACTGTTGCTAACTTTGACGGCAGATCTTTGCGCTTTCCGATGACATGGTTCTTGGCAGACCCCACGCAGCTTCAGACATATACTCTCCCCTCTTCGGTCCTGCTATGGGCTTCAAAAGTAACAGTTACAGCACAATAACACCTCCCACAGATGTGGATGCGAAGCGATTCGGAGAGAAGCCTTATCTGATCTACACTTCCTGGCTCTTGAATCGCCGTTTTGGCGAACGCAAGCGGAAAGGCCAGGCGCATTTTGGACACTCCATCTCTCGGCGAGTGACACGTGAAGCTATGGCTTCTTTTCCCCGGCCAGAGTTGCGGAGCGCCTGCCAGCGGTTCAGAGGGGAGTCGGGGTTTCAACTCTATTCGTGGTATGTTGCGTTCCAATACACCATCGAGCGGCATCGGGAGGCCATGTTGTGGAGCTACGTCATGCTACGCAGCGATACCAATAACGATGAGAACCTCTCGTGGCAGGAGCGGCAGATTGTCATGGCTGAGCTTGAGGAGGGTATGATGAGAGAAGGTAAAGACTCTTTTCGAGCGCGAAACTATTACCACGTTGCCCAGGAGCTAGGAAAGGCAGGTCTCGAGCCGCCTAAGGTCAACACTGATATTTTATGGACATCCCTCGATGGCCCGGCTGCGATTCGCGATATTGAGTGTCTTGAGTTCAATGTCGATGAGTGTCTCGCGCCGGGCTTCTCAGTTTCCTCATCCGACGGTCAACACAAGAATCCGGTCTTCTCCACCGCAACCGTTTTCGACCGAGTCTCTCGGCAGGAGCCAAAGTGCGGCGACTGCCTCATCAAACTGCTCCTGAATAGAGTCCGCAAAGGACTATCGCCTGTCTTGCCCCACAAGGATACGCAGGTCGCGAAACGACACACAGTCACGAAAGCTCTGATGAGATATCAGTACACGATCACGAACCCTGATGCGCTATTCGTCATGGTGACGGACGCAGAGCAGGTCGAGAACGTGCTGTTGAATGATTACGTTCGTGGGTCGAGGCAGGTGCCAGGTCAGCTGTGCTTGAACGATGATGTGGCTACTGAAGATAAGAAACAACTCCAAGACTTGAGAGACGCGATGAGACACTTGTTTGAGGGACTCTTTCCTCTGGGGGGCAGGGGCTGTGGACATGGGCAGGTCCTATATTGGAGGTATTCAAGGCATTTAACGAAGTCGTGTACGTTCCCCATATTTGATATATGTCTTGTCTTGTACTATATAGGGAGAAGCCCACCTTCTTGCGGTACCCTGTGCTCAGTCGGTCGTTGATAGAAGAACACAACGTCTGTCTCAGTAATCTCAGGCCCAAAAGGGGCTCGTTAGGCAGTCGGATCAAAGAGCCCGATGCCCAGTTGTACTCAGCCAAGTTTTACACACTTTGTAGACCGGTCCGAGCAATGCGTGTGTCGCCTCGACGTTCCAGCCTACCATGAGAAACACGCCGAGCTCGGCCAGCGTAGCAACACAAGAGCCGACGCCATGGCAACGGGTCCCAACCGTTGGTAAGAGCAAGCTGCAGGCCCGAAAATGCGAGAGATTGCATGTGCTTGAGGTACCTTTTACCGTCGGAGTTTTGATTGACTGATGCACGTTCGACAAGGAGAGACATGAAGTGAGGTTCATTTAAAGTGAGGCGCTTGCTCAAATGAGGTATGGCTCAGAAGGTAGATCTTCCGTCTCCCCGAACTCAATGTCGGTCCGCTTGAGCACTGCCGATGCTCGAGCTCTCCACCTGCAGCTCGGAGATCTTTGTACCAGGTCCGCGTCACCGCATTGAGCGTACCTGCGTCTCGTTCGTCCACCGGTCCGTGTTCGGCAATCTTAGTGGTGCCATTCTGTAAGCGTGTGCACTTTACCAAGATGACCCCTTTCTCGTTCGTAACAGCGTGATATTATCAAAGGGTCGGGCTATTATGAGGGTCCGGCCCAAGCGTTGAAGCATGGCAGTGCATGTTCAGCTGTCCAGAAGAGGGCAGGCTCAAGGTCATGCATATGCAGCAAAGCAGGTCAAGGCAAATGTTCCTTGGTGATAGATCCCGAGCAGCCCTTCGATCGGCTTTACATTGACGAACACCTCCATGAGAGTTTCCAAGCACACGGTTGTCGGGAATGGACGATGATGTGTACTCCAGTCAGTGTTCCGCGACATGGAGGCTTGGCCTGCCAGGCAAGAGGACTGTCCTGAGATTCTCGCTGATGGCCCTGAGTGCCTTGTCCGTCGCATGCTTGATTTCCACCTTCCTGTCATCGCTCGTATTGCATCTGTCTGCAGCAGAGCGGTTCGTGGGTTATATCCCAGCACCTTCGAATGAGACTTCGACACATCACGCGGACCCAGCTCTCAAGACATCTTCGATCCTGTCCACAGGATCTTCGAGGATTGGAAAAGTGAGAATACTCTTCGGCGATCGTAACGAAGTCTACGAACGCGCTTTGCGAAGCCACAACGCCCACAACAAATTTCGTGGCTATGCACAGTTTGTGTTGCGGGAGAAGCTTCTCTCTGGACTGTGGTTCAAGCCAGCGTACATCCTTTCCACCATACTTCAAGAGATTTAGAAGCCTGTAGAAGATCGCCTGCAATGGCTTTTGTACGTTTCTTGCTTACACATTCTCCTGCGATGGGTGTCCTGACATGCGTCGTAATACATTAGCTGGAAAATCTGCCTCTCCTGTCCTCACTATGTCGGTTACTCACGAGGCGCAGGATCGATGGTTCAAAGCCTCCACCATGCACGTACCGCAGCGATGGTTTAATGCTTACCGAGACCCTCGCGGTGACGACGGCGTACCATCACCAGACCGAAACCCCTCACCGAACTATGTCAAAGAGGGTGACCTTCTAATCCACTTTGCCGGTGGGAAAGTGCCGGAGAATAAAATGAAACGCATGACGGAATGGATGGACCTGGCTGATCAACACCTTCCGCAGTGGGAGACAGAACTCAACCAGACGTCGTATGTGAACGAGGTTCGTGACTCTCGGAGCAGACAAGCTGGGAAGAAGAAGGGGTACCCATGGACTGTAAATTAGTATCTCATCCGAACAAATTGATGATTGAGTGGGAAGAGAGAATTCCCAGAGTGCGTGAAGTAGTCGGTATGCCAGTATACGCGTTGCAACAAAGTATCCTTTCTCCAGATTGTCTGGGTTCGTGCCGTTACCATAATTGAGGAAGGTGGCGTAGGCAAGTCTTTCAGGGTTCTTCTGCTGTGATTCTGCAGCGACGGGTGAAGACGAATCGCCGGCTTGTGAAATACCAGGAAGCCATTGTCTGTCGGCCACTAGTCGCAAAGCGACCTTTCCAGTGTTGCCTTTCGTTTGGTGTACGGCAATCAGCGCAGAAGCCGTGAAGAAGGTGATCACTAAGAAGGCGACCAACAGCCGCAGCTGAAGCATTCTCGTGTTTGCGACCAAACCGTAAGTCCTATGAGTTGAGGAAGATGCACAGAAGATGAAGAGACGTGACGATAACCTTGAGAGCAATGAGGCGAAGCGAGATGTTGGATCAGTTGACATGTCGGTCCAAACCAAGGACCACGACTCACAAACATCACTCCCGCGAAGGACCTGTCGTCAAGGTCATCAGGGGACGCGACGAGCGTGTCACTCGCTTCGGCGCAAGACCTTAATTGATAGGGAGCAAGCCACGTTGCCTGGCCAAGGGAAACGTGAAAGTCGAAATCAAACCGATAGGGCTGCACTGGTATCAGAGGTTGCTGTGGATTCGGGGGTTCTAGTCACTGATCTGCACTGCACTCATTGTGCCACTACTGCAAGGTCCGTCTGTCAATCCACTCCCATGATCCCCGCAAAACACCGGTGGGCAGCGGTACGCACCGAGGTGGAGCGTCGAGGCGTTGTTGACGCAGGGGAAGTGCATATGCGCACTAAAGTAGCTGCGTCTATAGGGAGCATCGCCAGATTCCCTGCGTTGATCTAGGTGACGGGCGCTTGGCATTCGTGGCTACGAAAAGCATGAGACGGCCCTACAGTTTTTAAATCCAGTAGTCGGACGGGTAAATGCAGATCTAGGCAACATGTTCAGGCCCTTCATAACAGGCCACGAGGCTGTTTCAGGGGCAATTGGTAAACTCAAACCATATAGGATGTCGACCAATCGGGCACGAATACGGCCAGCAGTATAGACAGTCATAACTCCATCAATTCGCAGACAAATTCATCTCGATTATCAACTGATCTCGCTCAGCTCAGATACATGGATATGATTACAAGTTCGTCCAAGCGGCGCCGAAGCCTGATCGTGGTAACACTTGGGTCAAAGTCGATGCCGTTGCCGAGCTCCTCAACAGCTATCGGTTCGTCGTCTTCCTGGATGCAGACACGGTTTGGGAGCACACGGAGGTGCCTGCGGAATGGCTCTTCAATCGCTGGAACATCACCGAACGCACGTCGATTGCTATGCCAATGGACGTCAAAAGAGAGGATTGTGTCACGTGCGACAGCAGGAAGAGGCTGATGCAGAACACTAGCCTCATTGTAGCGCAGCAAAGCGAGCGTACACAAGAGATGTTCGCAGCTTGGGCTTCTTATCCAGGAGACGAGCGCTGCCCAGGTTGCTCAACTTGGAGACCCAAAGGGGCGCACGAACAGCGGGCATTTGCGGAGCATGTTCGGTACGAGTTTGGTCGACCCGAGGATGCCAAGGTGAGCGTGCTCCGCCCACGCCTCACGCACGCTTGCAGTGCGTGTTCCTGCGTCGAGACTCCACCGGTGGGACAGGAGATGTCGTGTTACGACGCAAACGGATATCCCGAGCGTGGAAGATACGTGCTGTCCGCATGTGACGGTACCTCCGTGAGACATTATTGGGTAAGGAAGCACTTCGCAAAGGGTGCTATCGGAAATGCGGTGTTGCAGTCCATCGTGGGACGTCTGCAGACTCAGCTCCTCGAGCAGCAGGAGGGCATTCTGGTGAACAAGGCGCATGGACGCGCATAGGGCAGGGTACAACAGGCGAGCTGCGCAGCGACTCAACGGCGTGCAAGGGGGGGCAGATCGGGCGTAGCTGGATGGGGACGAGGGGAGGAGGGGAGGAGGGGCAGGCGGGCAGTGGAGGGGGGAGAGGTGCAGGAAACACGGGTGCAACCAGGGACGGGTCAGGCTAGGCTGGCTCCCGTACAGGACTACGGTGGACAGAGCACTCAGTCGAGCTGCCGGAAGCGCGGGATCGTCGGGCAGGCTGGGCCGGAGGATCCGCGAGCCCGAGGGCCAAGCCAGGCTGAGAAACGGCCGGAGACGCCGTCGCCCTCGCCCTCGACTCCAACCTCAACCTCGACCTCAGCCTCGACGCCAACCCGCGCCGCCCTGCTCGCCCCCCGATCGCAGAGTGGTCTTTTTTAGGTTGGAGGCAGGCCCGAGACGGATAGGCGATCAGACCGATGCTGCGAGATGCCCTTGCCAACGCCAGACAACACCTCCGCTGTGCCATCTGAGTCCCCCCCGCGTTCTCGGCGGTGTTCGCGCTGTTTCGCTCCCCGTCCAAGCCCCTCCTCGACGCCGTCGCCACAATCGACTCGCATCCGACGCCTGACAAGGCCTCACCCGATGGCGACCCACCGGATATCGAACGCCCCCTCCACCGGCCTTCTCGGTGCGCTTCCCACTCATAGCAGCTCTTCACGGCGCCTGCTCCACTCCCCTGCGCCCTCCCGGGGACCTTGCAGCATCTTATCCACCAGGCGTCGATCTGGCCGAGTCAGCTTCGGGGCCCTCATCTCACCTGCAGGAGCCGATGTGCTGTGCAGCACTCCACGCAGGGCTGCAAGGGACGTATGCAGGGGACGCTGCACGAGCACATCCGCTCGACTTGACCCGCATCAACGCTGCATTCCACGCAATTGACCCCTCCACGGATATAACTAAATCATCCGTCGCACTCGCTCAACCACTCTCCTTTCGTGAAGCTCACCGATCACGCTTGCTTCTTGTCCATGAAGACCTAGACACGCCAGAGCAGAAAGTGGGAGTGAAGAAGCGATCACAGACCCGTGGACGTGGTAACTCCAATTCGGCATTTCCTTTTTCGTGCCTATGCTGCTTCACACATCTCGTCCCATAGTGTAGATCGTTCTTTGTCTCAGAATTGTTAGTAGGAGTGGATGGTTGATGTCATTTCCGTCGTGTTGTGGAGGTTCTGGACCCCCTTCAACTGTCTCACCTCTGCACGCTTGGCTCCCCCCCGCTTGGGCTTGATAACGGAGCTCTCTCCACAACCGGCCGTTAGCGTTGGACAGCCGCCATAGTATCTCGGGGCTTCGGTGCGCTATCACAATCAGCCTCTTTGAACCAAGGAGGTTAACCCTTGGTTGCATCGTGCAGGAAGCAGTCCATCATTTCCGAGTGTTAGGTTTGCTTGAGTGAACGTTATGTCCGTGGGATCGATATATCTACATCGTGCTCCCACGTTTCAAACGGTCATCCACGACATCCACGCGCTTCAGCATTCCAAGTCTGCTTGAAACATTCCTGAGCTCGTGTTACATTCCAACAGTGATCGTCAAGATCATAAAGACACCTCATCATCTACTACTTCCCTCAAACATATCCCTCAACTCACATCACTATCGTCACCATGAAGTGCAGATCGCTTCTCTCGTCGTCCTCTGCTGAGGAGTCGCGACCATTCCTCCGCCAAAGCCGCTCCAAGAGCAGCAATGCCAAGTCTGTCAGCACGACTCCTGCTTCCAGCAAGAGGCCCAATTGGAAAAGATGGTTCAGCGGCAGCAACTCATCCTCAGCCCCAGTAACCATCTATCCTGCTGGCAAACAGAGGCCTTCTGTCCGTCTCGATCGCACCAACACAGACCCAGCTCCTGAGCTCGTCGACGAGGCCAAGCGCAATCACTGGCTTGGCAGTAACCTCAGCGTCGAATGCATCCACACACCTCCCCCAGGGTACGATGATGAATCGAACCGCGCCAGCTACTTCTCGACTCGCAAGGCATGTGACGCACCCCCAGCATACGGAATCTGGAAGCAGACCGACGTTGCCCAGAGCACCGAAACTCAAGCGACCACTGTCACCGCTCCTTTCGTCGACATGAAGAAGCCTGCGCGAAGTATCCGAAGGCACAGGAGTACGGAAGCAGTCAAGGTGAAGCCAGAACCAAAGGCTCACTACGTACCTAGATACGCTGCATCTTCCTTCCTCAGCAGCACAACGCCCATCTTCCTGAGCAAAGAGGCTCGCATTGCCGCTCGCGCATCGAGACACTCTGAACTGAAGGCAATGCCAACACCAGCACCACGACAGCCTTACGTGCCCAAGTACGCCGGCGCCGCTCATCTCCGCACCTCAATGCCCATGCCTAGGAGTTCCGTCATCCGTGCAGCGTCAATGACCGACCTGAAAAAGCGGGCCGACAGCACCCTCAGCCACGGCTCGCCGATGGTCTCCTCGCCTGTGTGCAGCATCGTCGTTGTGACAGAGCCCGAGGTCACCTCCCCGCCAGTGCTGGAGCTGAGCTTGCCGAGCAACGGCCAGCTGGTCACCGACAAGCCGAGCATGAGGAAGGATTCCGCGTTCTGCACAGAGGTGATGGGCCTCGCAAGCGCAGAGGACGTCGAGACGTGGAACCATTGGATGGCGCTGTGAGCCAAGTGGGTCTCTGGGAGCTTGCGGGATGCTGGGATGTCAGCGATGCGGAACGCGGTTGGGTTTCGGGACTAGGGCGGGTTTATACCATTTTGTGTCCTTGGGCTAGCACGGCTAGAGTTACGGTCGAACATTAATAGAGCTTATGAATGAAAGTAGAATGGATCAAACGGATGTCAGGAGACCATCCCATCTATGGCTGTAGTCGTGTCTTGCTTCAACCTAAGCCTACTCTGTGATGCATTGCGAGGGACTAGCTGCGATGGGCCGCACGGTAGTACTTTGGGCTTTAGCTCCTGCGCTCTGTATATCTTACCAGCACGTCGGTACAGTTCGATAGTCGAGTGCTCAGCTTCAACACTTCTGAGAAAGACCCCCACTCGATGCCACTCCACCATCACTAGGCCATCGAGCTGTCGGGACTCTGTGACGTCTTCTATATTCCTGTTCCGACCGTTCTTGATCCGCCATACTTCGCTGATGGCGCAGTCACACCCTCTGCGATGGCAGTTCGCACACGGCAACTCACCACGGCTAGGCAGGAGCGTGTGTTGCCCACGTCCGGGAAGATCAGCAGCACCACGACACGAGATGGCTGCAAGCCGCACTCCGTGGCCATCTCACCAACGGAGCTCCTCGGTCGCAGTGGCCAGAGGCTTGCAGAACGGGGAAGCAAGCAGCGGCGATCTGCCAATCACCCGTGCCGTCACACTCGGCTTGACACGTCCTTGAGTTGACCGAACGGGAAAGTGGAGGCCCCATGTTGAGGCCGAGGACTTGGTCGAGGAATGGCGCCTCGGTATGGCCTGGTCACGCACGGCGCTGTCGAGCTCTAGTGGAGTTCCGAGACCAGGCAGGGTGCGCGTGAAAACAACGTTGTTGGAGACGAGAGTGGAGTTGCAGGAGCGAGGTCCAGTCGAGGTTGCGCGATGTTTGCGAGTCACTTGGCTTACGGACTACGGGTCAGAGCCTTGAAGCAGCTACGAGGGCTCGGAAGCGTGGACGGCAAACAGAGGATTGGTGATGTGACAGTAACAAGGAGAATGTACGTTAGTCAAGACCGACGGTCAATCAAAGTCCTTCCCAGCGTCAGAACGGGGAGTTTGCTCTGCTGGGAAATCCCTCAGCACCAGTGAAGACTCGACGTCCAAGACCATGTGCCTCAGTGCTGCGCGCCCACCTGCGCCCTGTTCCACGACGCCGTAACCTACCTCCAAGCCGTATCTGGTGACTGCCACTGTAACAACGTGCGGATCTGACGGGAAGGAGACGCATCGCGGAAAGCTGCAGACACGAAAAGATGTGCAAAAAGGACACATCAAACAGACCGTCGAGTAATGCGTGAGTGACTTACATGGGCTCCTAGCAGTTTACATGGGCTCCTAACAGTTGTCCCCGTCCTTGACACAATCGACCGCGATTCCTCCTGCCGTGCAGCATTTCTCGGACGAAGATGGCAGGCCTGACGGGCCGACTGGGCTTCGTTGTGTTTCAGACCCGCATCTCGCGTTGCGCCCCCAACAACCTTCCACTGAACCTTCCTTCGATGTCTGACGACCTGTGCGCGGGTGCGACGCAGAGATACAAGTAGAGGCACACCCTGTCTTGCGTCCGATGCCACTGCCCAGTGGCTGCCCACAGTCACACCGGCTTCGTGCACGCCGAAGTGCGCTCCCGAGCGGATGTGGCCCAGGGCAGAATCGCAGCGCTTTCTCATCGCACAGGACGCACCGGGTCATGTCAAGTCGCATCAAACGGTCGTGTGCAACGAGCAGTTTACTTGAAGAAGCAGCGAGCACCGTCTAAGCCTCTGCTGTCAATCGTTTGTCGCCGAGCTTCTGTACGAGGGGGCAGGGTCGCCGGCTCAGCGACGGACAGGACGTGCAAAGGTCTGAGCCATTTCCAACCACCTTGCCATATCAGTCTTTCCGAGAGAGGTGCAAGGTCGAGACTTCCACTCTGTTATATCAACAATGCGCCCGCTGTTCACCTGGGGCGCTCTCTCCTTCCACAAACAACTGAGACACGTAACAATTTCGTCATTGAAATTATCTCCGACGAGACCACCCATCAGTCAATCTCCAGTCATCGATCAATAGTACCGTAGTCATTCCACAATGCACACCAACTCCGTTGTCGTCGCAACGCTCTCTCTCTTCTCCGCCCTCGTCAACTCCAATCCCCTCACCAACCCCAGTCTTGAGACATCGCCAGCCACTCCTCTGGTGGAGAGGACCGCCGGAGCCGTAAGCATCGCGTTGGCAGGTCTCAGACTAGTCTGACAAGGCGGCAGGTCTATGTCTGCACCGACGTCAACTGGGGAGGCCAGTGCTCGTACATAGCCACGCCTCTGAACAAATGCGTCGTGCTCGAGGGCGCGTTGTGCGTATCCTGCCCTAACCCTTTTCGACCGTCCGTCCTTTGCTTTTGCCACAACTGACCTGGCATCGATAGGTTGAACTCCATCTTGTCCTTTGGCCCGGATCAAGGCGGCTTCTGCATCATTACTGAGTGCGTGGTCACCATAACTGCCAACGTCCTTTACTGTTCCATGTATCGTTTTCGAGCCGATGCTAACCTTGCGGCACAGCAATCCGCGTTGCGGCGTGTCGTCGCCGTACTTCGATATCTCGTACCCGGGTATCGCCGACCTGCGGACCATTGGGTGGAACGATAGGGTGCAGAGCTACATCTGCTTGACTTCGTAAGGTTGAAGTCCTGGGAATGGAGACGTGATGATGTACGCCGTGGTTTTATGCGAGCCAGTACGCGGCGCCTGGGACTTGCTTGTCATTTTCTTTACACTCCTCTGACTGATTCATGTCCTATCTTTATGAGTGCTACCAAGAAAGAAGATGTGCCGTCCAACTTCTCAATCAGCATCGTAACCTCCGCAACCCAGGCGCAGAAGGGCCGTCGCAGCGCGGTCCTCGCGTGAAGCCACAACGTCACTGAGTCGAGAACGTCTGTGTTGTGTCCATGCGCTCTTGCCGCATAGTCGCTTCAAACCTTGTCCTACATATTTTCTCTACCTCGTCCCACACGCCCCATACCACCACCCCGGGGCCAATCAGGACCGCGGCTCTCATTAGATCCATCTTTTTGCACTTTCGTGAGTACATGTCACACACGTGGAAGCATGCCCTGCGCCATACACCGGAGGGGATGGCTGCGATGTCGCTCCCCCTTCTCCCACCACCAGAGCTCGATCCAACGACATGTGTTGTTCCACGCCAGCTGTCCGCCCTGCTTTCGCACCCCGGGGTTCTCGGCGATCTCTAGGCGTCGTCGGAGAGCCGTGTATCCTCCAAGAAAGCGCCGCGAGCGGCGAGCCCCGTTCCGACGACGTATGTGATACTCAGCCCCACAGACGGGTGTCTTGAGTGCGAGCGCTTCGCAGGTATTTGCAAAGGGAGGCTGGCTTCCCGTTGTCGACACTGCGTCGTGGAGGAGCTCGAAAGCCAGGATCTGCGACGCTTACGCGCCCCGACGAGGAGGATCGCTCGCTTCGTGCGGTCCCGGATCCCTGCCCTGACTGTCGTGAAGCCGAGCAGAGTAGCAGGCAATTAGAGGCCGTTGTCAGACACCGTCGTTGCTCCGCGGCTGTTAGGCTCGCTTTACATACACAGCACCGGTGCTCCCTGCTTCTTGCCCCGACTCTGTCGTGTCGCTTGTGTGCTTTCTTTGTCTCCCCTCCACAACAGTCAGAGACGGTGACCATCGAGTCGCAGTGCTCCATTGAACACCTTGCGAGATCGCAATCTATCCGCTCTGCAGTCTCCGAGACACACTACATCAGCAAAGACTTCGCCGCCACCTGTCAAATGTCAGGTGGGCTCTGTCATCGCAAAAGACCAATTTGACTTCGACATGACGCGAGCAGGAGAAGTGCAGTTGAGTGCTCTTACTGTATGGCGAATGGAAAGACCGAATCCATCAAGACCCGTGTTACTTGAGGAACGACAGAAACACGCCAAGAGAGATTACCGGAGCTCGAAGACACCGATCTGGTCTGCCCGTCGAGCAAGTCCGAGTTACCCAGCGCCGAACGTCTGTGTCAAACGATGTAGATGCCCAGAAACCAAGCGACGAAAGTGCTACCGCCAACAATACTGCCTTCGCCCAACAGCATCTGCTTCCAATCCGTACCGCGCTTGCTGGTCTGCGTGACGACCGCTTGCGAAGACAACCCCATAGTGGTCTCCAATGTGCAAGGCTTGATCACGGATCCTGCCGAGTTGGCTGTACAAGCACCGACGTTGCGCGAAGACGACTCCCAGTCCGACTGCGTCGTTTCGTATCGGAGGGCACTGTAGTGCGAAAGGTACTCCGCTTTGCAATCGCCGTTTCCTGTCCAATTTGCCGCAAGTACGTCGTCCTCGATGTTATACTTCTCTGGGTTTGGAACCACAGAGCTCTGTGCAGGGTAACCATCTAGTGTAAGAATGCCGCAGTCGAGTGCTTCCACAAAATGGTCTTCGAGCCTAGGATCGTCATCGAACACGGCAACGTACAGCTGGCCAGGGTCGCCGTGTTCGTTGTTGAGTCCACCCTCTGTAGATTTTGTGACTGTTACTAGGTCGGTACCAGATCAAAAATTGCATCACATATACCGACTGGTTAAACCTGCGAAGAATATTTGTTGTGTTCCTGACGGTTAAATTGTGTCCTACTGTAGAGCCATCAAGCACCTCGTATCGCAACTCCCCGCAACAGGACGTCCGAAATACTTTGGGATCAGCCATACACGGTAAGCCAGCCCGGCCCGGTGGGCAGTGTTTTGAGATGTTGTGAGCACAGACGCCGCTTCCGGTCCAGTTAAGGACCTCAACGAACACGAATGATGGCGGGGGTACGCTGGGAGTGAAAGTCAGAGTCATGGTCCAGGCTTTCGTATGGTGTGCTGGCAGAGCCACCAGATTCATGTACAAGAACTCGCAGGACAGGATCGGTAGCAGGATTGATAGACAGGCACCAATCCCAGCAAGACGTTTCGGCCCTGGGAATGTCAGTGTATCGGACATCGTCGAGCGACGCCATGACTGACATCCTGTATCGTGCCATGACTGCAACAACTCCCGACGGTTGATCACCATCCAGACTAAGAGTACGGCCGTCATGACGACAAACACGATCGTAGGAAACACAACCACCCATCCATGGCCGTGGAAGTGCTCAATTAGAACGATCTGTAAGATGTTGAAAGTGAACATCACGCCGCTCATGATAGTTAGATAGACAAACATCCTCCGTGCAAGTTTCAGTGGGTGATCGAAAACTGTCACCTTCACCGGAACTTGTCTTTTCTTGCGTAGAGTTCTCACAAACAGGCGCAAGCGATCAAGTTTCGACGACCGATGGACGCTAACTGTAGGCAGTAATGTGTCGGTGTGACTGGAAGGTCTTCCGGCTATAGCTGCCTGAAAAGCGGCGGGGGCCAGGGATGGTGGTGGAGAAGGAGACTCAGACAGCCTGCGCAACTCATTGATAACTCCAGATGAGAGCTGGTGCATCGCAATACTTGTTTGGTCCGGGTGATGCGGCACTTGCAGACTAGAGGCAGGAAAAGCCATAGTAGAGAAGCAGCGTCCGAGGGCAAGAGCAGGGGACAAGAAACCAGCGAGGACGAAAACGAGACGTGGATGACATTTTGGTATTCAGTACGGAGCGCAAGGCTGAGAGAAGCTGAAGCTGAGCTGAGGTCCAAGGCACCGGTCTGCATCGAAGGTTGTATATAATGAGATTGTCTTATTGGATGCTGCGCTGCCTTGCCACATGCAAGCCTCGTTGCCTCACGAAAAGTGTCAGCGACACGGCACATCTCTAGGTGGTCATGCCCGACTACGCTCAATAGCAAGTGGAGTTGGGGTGTTTCGGCGGTTCTGATTCGAAAGCAACTGTTCGCAGAGATGTCACCACGTCGGGCTGATTAATCCCCGCCTGCTTCTGAACGCAATCGTGTCCGAACTTTCGTGCATGGCACTTCCAATGCATGAATCAGCTGAAAAGAGGAGCAAAGAAGACGCCGTCACCGTCCAGTCTGACCTTCGAGAAGCAATCATGTCCGTTCTTGAGAAGTCCACCTCGAAACAGTCCCGCCGTATTTCTCTTCTACCACTGCCATGTGTTTCGTTCGGCGACTACTTCTGGTCCCATAGCTGTAGCCACTCTCACGTGTCCTTGTACAAAGAGAGACGCGTACTGATGGCCAGCTGGTAGTGTGGTGAACGAGAGACGTGATGGACGGTAGGAAGTGAACTGCGGCTGGTAGAGGCGAGAAAGTGAATGGAAGAGAAGATTCAGCAGTGATTCATGTAGGTGGGCCTCGTGTTTATAGCGCGCACTCGGCTGAAGAGTGCCGTCTCGGTGGTAGCCGTGTTAGCCAGTAAAGCTGCTCGATAGTTCAATTCCTCCTCGCGTAATGTGTGTTGCTAGGACCTCTAACATTGCGACGGGATGTGTGTAGAACGTGATAAAGACAAGCGTACAAGGCTGCACACTAATGGAGAACTTGCTTATGTCCACCATGGTCTAGTCTTTGGGTGTATTCAAGGAGATGCTGGACTAGAAGAGCATGCCCTAAAGATCTTCTTGACGGTGCCTACTGCGTGAGCATCTCAAACTCATGATGGAAGCGAAGCTAACGCAACACCCCGTTCAATTGAAACCACCAAGAAATATGAACTTTGAACACGAGCGTCCCGACTGAAGAGAGTGACAACTATCCGGGCCAATCGAAGTCAACCAGTGAATGTACCATCGCGTGTGGCAGTCTGCGGTGACTACAACAGTCTGGGTTCCCGCATGTTAGACTGAGAAGAACTCCTGCCGGATTTTGTGTGAGATGCAAAGAAGTGAGGGCTGCTTTGGAGCAGTTGCTCCAGACACTACAGTTGCTCTCGGCTCTGACCGAACACGCCCATATGCGAAAGTCTGTATCTCAGCTGGCAACTTGGTGTAGCAGTGAGATAGTTGAATACCGTATGGCAGAGGAGGCAGTTCTACCACGGAGTGCCCGCGTCTGAATGATGGCCTTGATAAATAAGTTGTATAGAGTTTCTGGATTCTTCTCTGGTTGTATTTCACGCGCTCGAGGTATCATTCGAATCTGTCCTAGCATGTCTCCGCTTGGCTCCATCTTGTCACGACGCAGCTTTGGCGACTCCAATGGCCGGGCTCGGTCGTTGTCGCACTGAATGCCATTACAATACAACTTCGGACAACGGGACGATTGCGGGTGTCATGTGCACTGATGCAAAAAGCACAGAGGGTTCAAGGAACACGAGATTGTTTTCGCTTACTGTACATCTTATCTTATCTTGACTTGAGAACTGTTCAAGAACTCCTGCGTTGCAAACGATTATTAGGGTCGCTCCATGCAGCCTACGCTTTGTTGCCCCTTTGACCATAAGCGCGACATGCGTAAGGTGCGTATGTCGAATGCGAATCGGCGACACACCACCAATCAAGCGAGTTCAAAGCCGCTTCTGCAGCCGGCTACCTCCTAAGATACACGAGGTCCCTCGCGCACCGGTTGTGCTCATGCTGCTGAAAACGCTTCGGGTAGGGGGGAACTAGTGCCGTCTCCATTGCTGGCTATCGTCGTACGGGTCGGGAAATTCTATCAAGCGTAATTCTGAAAGCATCTCAACTGCAAAACCAACACTGTTCTGTACAAGGTAGGTAGTTGGTGTACCGTGTCTCGTGTGGAGGAGAGAGATTAAGGCACATGCCGGTGCGACTCTGCCCTATTGGACCCTGAAACGCTCGATTCGCGCATGGCCAGCGGGCGCTACTGCATGACTCTCGCCCAACAGCATCACATGCAAATGCTTCGAAAGGCACCTCACCACCATGCATGCTCTTCTGCCTGCTGATAATGGATGATCGGAATGCACATGATAGCGGCTCTACTTCGTTGCCGAGACGCGCGGAATGCTGAGGTGCAGATAACGTCCACCTTTGGCTCTGCTTTGGATCTTGTTACGCCTATCTGATTTACTACTCACTCGAATCTACATATACAGCGTCCCTTACGATAGCTGACATGGCAGAAGCGACGCCTGTACTACCACTTATCCCAGCGCCGCCTTTCGCTGCGAGCAGCATGAATTCCAGCGATGAAAAAGCCTCGCTTCTCTACTCTCTACTCCCAACCCTTGTCCGCAATCGTATACCCAGAATCCCGTCCCTACGAGGATCTGTGGGCTCACGCCGCGAAACCTCGAGACACACGCATGAGTTGAACGAGGGGAGCGATGGATACCGCACGCCGCCACCAACCTACAGTTCACCTGTCCAATCGAACAGGACATCAGTTGCCGGCATCGAAGAGATAGAGAGCCTGTCGAGGGACAGACCGTCTAATGCTGAGAGTCCGTATTCGGGCGGCTCGACGTCACCGATGATGTTTAATACGTCTGAGACAGATAGCGGGATAGAGTGGAAGTTCGCCAACCAAGGTATGCGTAGTACGCACGTATGGCAAAGTGTGGCGACTGATAGCGGACGCAGGACTGAGCCTTCTCACTCTCTCCTTCCAAGAGTCGTCGTCTCTGTCGCGGAATGCGCTCGACGCCATACCCTCCTTCAGCCGGCAGCTGTACATCCATGGCCTTACGTACCTCCTTCGTGGGTTGCCAAACGACATGACAGCCGAGGAAACAATCTGCGTTCGATCTTCTCTGCCCGCGGGCATGGTCGAGCCTATGATCTTGGAACCCTGCGAGGGCCAGCTCGTCCGAGTACAAGCGAACGGGCAGCCATCGACGAAACAACAACGAACTGAGGCCGAGACCTCGTTGCTGCACAAGATACTAGCCTCAGGGGTAGTGCAGCTCTTCCTCCTGTTCCACCTCGTACTTCCCTACGTCAAGCTCTTCCTCGGAAACGCCTATCGCTACGAACGCACACACCATGTGTCCGAGCGTCTCTTCTCCGGCTCCATTGATACTATGGACGGACTGGGGAAGAAGAGCCTCCAGATCGTAGACAGTGTGTGCAGGCTGAACGATGGCAAGGTCGGCCAGGCCGCGAATGAGCTGGCTGGGTGGTGGATAAAAGGTGTGATGGGGGGAATCTATGAAGGGGCGGGCGAGGGAATGGTTATACTTGGTGCGAGTCCGCAGTCGGTGGGTGCGAGTGAGAGGAAGAGATCCAGGTGATTTTAAGGTTACCGCACAGCATGCTTTGTCGTTCCGATAATTTATACCCATATTCACTGATGTTCTCGTGTTTCTGGCGTACGGGAGCGACGTAGACAACACAAACCGAGATATCCTAGACGGAAGGTAGATCGTTGGTTGAAAATAGGTGGATACAGAATACGCGTCAGCGACTTACTAGTCGTATACATCATTGTTTGGTGAGGGCTTTCCTGGTGTAATGCGACCTAAATTGCCTGCGAGGAGTCGTTCGCACTGCAAAGCTAATGGAGTTGTTCATGCACGTCCCCATCGGCGTGAAAAGAGGCCGATGTAGAAAGTTCCGATCTTCGAAAAAGTCGTGTCGAGGCGAAAGGAACATCAAGCATCACTGGAAACAATCACGACGAATCGACATCGAGCGTACCTCGAAACCCCATTGCGTTTATACCCATCTTGTCATTCTTCTTATCCTATCTTGAGAACACACCAAATCTCTAATCCTCCCGACCCTGTCCAATCCTTCTCATAACCAAATCATGCTTGGAGCTCTACGACGATGCTCAGCAGGTCTACCACGAGCCCTATGCCCAGGAACCGCGATTCATAGAGTCTTTCGCTCCTCTCCGGCCTCCTCTATCTTCGAGCAGTCATTGTTGCGACCGATAGTGGCAACGAAGGGCCTTCACCAGACTACGATTCGAAGACAGAATGCATACGCCGCTGCCATCGAAGCAGAAGCGGATTATGACTCAAACCATCAAGTCCGACCGTCAAAAACTACAGGCGATGGGGCAGCAGCACAGAGTCCGATCACGAAGTTTCATGAGCTTCAAAGCCGGGGCCTTGTCCACCAGAATGTTGTCCGGACAATCACGGATGAGATGAAGCTGGAGACCATGACCGACGTGCAGACTGCGACCATCAATGAAGCGCTAAAGGGCACAGACATGTAAGATCACAGATAGTTCTACATAGCCATTGCTAACGCTGGACAGCATTGCGCAAGCCAAGACTGGTACAGGCAAAACACTCGGCTTTTTACTGCCTGTCCTTCAAAGCATTCTCAGTGTAGAACCCTCCCTGGCCGAAAGGTCTGGTCGGACGAGATCCTCAGGTTCCGACATCCGCGCAATCATCATTTCTCCTACCCGTGAACTCGCCGAGCAGATCGCAGTAGAAGCACGTCGCCTTACTCGTAATACTAGTGTCATCGTGCAAACCGCTGTAGGTGGGTCCGCGAAGGCCGCGGGTTTGCGCAACATACAAAGAATGGGTTGTCATATCTTGGTCGGAACGCCCGGGCGTCTGAATGACATACTTTCGGATCGCGATAGTGGTGTGCAGGCACCTAAGCTCAGCGCTCTGGTACTCGACGAGGCTGACCGCCTGCTTGATGCTGGATTCTGGGAGGAAATTTCAAACATCATAAACCTGCTACCCCCCAGACGAGAACGAGACCGCCAGACACTGATGTTCTCTGCCACGGTGCCCAACGAGGTCATTAAGCTTGTGCGAGAGACGCTGAAGCCAGGATATCAATATGTCAAGACTGTGGATGAGGGCGAGGAACCCACGCACGAGAGAGTGCCTCAACGCTATGTCACCGCCGGCGGTTTCGAGAATCTCCTTCCAACGCTTTACGAACTGTGTCTACGGGAGATCGAGAAAGCCACCGCAAAACAAGCCAATCCGACGATCGACAACGGCAGCGACGGTCGTCCGTTCAAGGCCATCGTTTACTTCAACTCGACTGCGGAAGTCACACTTGCCGCATCCGTCTTCATGAACCTTCGCGACCCGCAGACCCGTTCTACTCCCCTACACCCTGCCAGGATCTATGAGATCCACGCCAAACTATCACAAATGCAAAGGACCCGCGCAGCGGACAATTTTCGTGCGTCCAGGTCCGGCATTCTCTTCTCTTCAGATGTCACGGCTCGAGGCATGGACTTCCCGGACGTAACGCACGTCATCCAAGTCGGCATGCCAGGACAGAGGGACACGTACATCCACCGTATCGGACGGACAGCGCGTGCCGGCAAGGAAGGACAAGGCTGGCTCATCATCTCCGGACTCGAGGCGCCTGAGTTGAGATATAGATTGCCCAAACTACCCCTCAAGCCCGATGAGTCCCTTCTCTGCGCCAAAGTCGACATGACCACCGCATCACAAATCCCTGCAAAGGCGGCGCAGATTCTTACCGCGATTAACGAAGCGACGAAGCTCGTCGACCGCCTGGAGAAGGTCAAGGTCTACTTGGCGAACATCGGTGTCTACGCTTGGGTGTCCAACAAGCGGAACCTCGTCATGGCCATGAACAATCTAGCGCGCTATGGATGGGGATGGGATAAGCCCCCGAGCATTCCGGCAGGGCTGGCGAACAAACTGCGTATTGGGCATTTGGAAGGTGTAGTTGTTGAGGATAGGAGATCGTCTTACACCGACGGAGACGACGCAATGGCAGGACGGAGCTCAGGCTTTGGAGGCAGAGGCGGTGGCAGAAGTTTCGGCGACCGCGATTCAAGGAGTGGTGGAAGGAGCTTTGGTGACCGTGATTCAAGAGGTGGTGGGAGGAGCTTCGGCGACCGCGACTCAAGAGGCGGCGGAGGCCACGGGTTTGGCGGCAGAGGAGGCTTCGGTGGCGGAAGAGGGGGCTTCGGCGGAGACCGAAGCGACAGGAATGCCGGCCGTCCCCACGACGACGACCCCTTCGAATCAGATCGCAGAGCTCCCCGCGAAGAGCGGGGCGGGTTCAGCGGCGACAGAAGAGGTGGATTTGGCGGTGCCGCACGAGGTCGTCCGGCCTACAACGACAGAAGAAGCTGATGGACACCGCCATGACGAAGTTCGCTTCAACGCAGTTCAGGCTGCCGGAAGTCATTGCACCAGGTACGGATCCTGTAATGGTGCTTGTATTGATTAGTGTATCATAGAGGCTAGGTTATACCACATGGGTACCATTCGGCAGGCTGGGGCGTCTGAGAACCAAGGGAGTTGAGGGAGAAGGATTTTTGTACCAACATCATCTCCATTCAGACCTTTTGTAGATGTGTTGAGAGTGCTGGGACATGAGCGTCATGAGGACAGTGTTGAGTGACCCGCATCCTTCGTATAGAGACATGTGTTTACCAGAAGCACCTAATCGATCGCTCCCTCTCCACGCTGTCTTTGAGCGACGTGAAGTCCAAAAGGGGCCTCTCCCGGCCGCATCACGCTACTGCACCTTGGCACGTGAGCAATGCCCAAGCCCCGATAATCGCCCGACAACCGCCGTCATGGCCATCGCGGGAACATTGGCTACACTCTTCACTCAAACACTTCACCAACACAAACGAGAGCTCCTCTGAAACACCGTCCTCAAGCATCAGCCTCACAATCCACCACCACCATCACCTCGTCTACACTCTCAGCATCTTCCAACCATGTCGACAGCCGCTCGCCGCCGCTTGATGAGAGACTTCAAGGTACGTTGACTCGCATGCGCACCCTCGACTATCTCAGCTCTCTCGCGGCGCTACTTCCTGGAAGGTTCATACGAAGCCTGTCTCTCAAGCCGCTTCCCCATTTCATAGCTGGCCCATCAAGAACACTGCTGATCTGGCCGTTGTGCAGCGCATGCAAACAGACCCTCCAGCCGGCGTCTCTGCATCTCCCATAGCCGACAATGTCATGACATGGTACGTACGCTCCGATCGCCCCTGCAGGAGCAACACCACATACTAAGTCTCCACCTCCCCGCAGGAACGCCGTCATCATCGGACCATCAGAAACGCCCTTCGAAGACGGCACCTTCCGCCTTGTGATGC
>NAJN01000478.1:9921-22060 GCA_005059845.1 Cryomyces minteri | reverse complement strand
GAAGAGTGCGGTTCCACAGGAGTTTAGAGATATCTCGATCTTGTGGAACGAGAAGCTCTGCACAGAATGGTACCCGGGTATTGGTGGTAAGTAAGAAAGCATCTTACTACTTCTTCTTCGTCCTTTGCTTCTTGGTCGAAACCCAGACTCATCTCATGGGCCGGCCGACTTTGGGGACATCCAGTAACATACCGTTGTAGATTGGCAAGTGTACTGGCATCAGTTCATGCCCCTCCAATGGTTTTCCAAGACCCACCCCGAATTTGACTACGTCTGGAATTGGGAGACGGATGCTCGCTACGTTGGCAACCACTATCACTTCCTCGAACAGATCGCCGCCTTCTCCCGCAATGTGCCACGCAAACATCTATGGGAGCGGAATCAACGATTCTACTTCCCCGAGGTTCATGGCACTTACCAGGACTACATTGACGACACTAATTCAATCATTGCAAACGCCACTTCTAGAGGCTTGATCACACCTGTGTGGGGCCCGCAGTCGTACTCGCCGAAGCAAGAACCCCTCGGACCCAATCCACCACGCACGAGTGACCAGGACAACTATACGTGGGGTGTCAACGAAGAAGCGGACCTCATCACTCTCCAACCGATTTGGGATCCGACGAAGACGGGGTGGGATTTCAAGCACAAAATCTGGAACTTCGCCGAGGGCAAATCACCCCACTTCTCCCCAGACAAACCCCTGGATCCTAGCTTCTATGACCCATCCTTCGAGACGCTCCCGCGCCGTGTCTTCATCAACACTCAAGTGCGTCTCTCCAAGACAATACTGCACGCCATGCACGTTGAGAATCAAGCCGGCCGCACCATGCAGGCGGAGATGTGGCCGGCGACGGTTGCCCTCCAGCACGGCCTGAAAGCTGTGTACGCACCGCACCCGAATTGGCTTGACCGCAAGTGGCCCGCATGGTACCTGGACGCCGTGTTCAATGCCGATGGTGGCAAGGCGGCACGGTGGGGTGTGGAGGGAGACAGCGTGTATAACCGTGATAGAGAAGTCAACTTCAAGGGCTGGAGTTGGTACTATACGAGCTATTTTCCAAAGGTATTGTACCGAAGGTGGTTGGGTTGGAAGGCAGAAGACGGACTAGGGAATGCGGGCGGAGAAGAGGTACGTGTCTCCGTGAGCCCCGGTTTTTTGGGTTTCTCTACGATGCTGGAGTATATTCTTAGACTTCTGCGCAATGATTACCGCTCGTAGTTCTTAGGCTGATTTGGTGTCTTCTAGTGGGAGAAAAAGCACGGCCGAATGTGCCTACCTGGCATGCTCTTGCACCCGGTCAAAGATGTGAAAGAGGAGCAGACATGAGCGATGCCTTGCTTTCACTGTCTGTCCGCTCGACGCGTTCAGGCAAAGTCATGCTCTTGGTCGATGGCACTCGCTGAACTCCATGCCTTCGTCGCGCAACATCAGAATGATGTTGCACCCATACTGCACAGAAATATCCACAGAGCATACTGTTGTCATAATCGAGGCTGAGAAGATATGACAACCGTGTCTTGCCATGTAGGTAACACAGGGCTACTAGAGTGGTATAGCGTTTACGGATACTTTCTTAGAGCCGTTGGCTACAAGAAGGGTAGATGTACTGGAGACTAGGGTCGGCGAAACCTTAACCCCCACAACCCATGCTTTCCATCGAAGTGGAGGCAGCGTCTTCTCTACATCATCCCTCTCTACTTATTTGCTCCGCTTTTCTTTTCATCTTCTCTATTCCTTCATTCACTCACTCACTCACTCACTCACTTGCCTACTTAGTTATCCCACGAGCATTTCGGTTCATCGATCCATTCACCTGTCTTTTTGTTCTACCACGCATCTCCAAGTTCGACCCGCCGTTCACAGACACTCGTTCATGATGGAGAACACCGCCGAACCGGACACCGCGCTTTCCCCCGTCCTCGTCCACGGGTCGCACGCAGCACCTCAACCTCCCTCCTATCTCCTCGCCCTCCCACTCGAGCTTCGCGACCAGATCTACGGCCACGTTCTGACCAGCTCCGCCGACCCACAGGCGCCTTCCCTGGCCCCACGCCCGGGCACGATCTCTCTCACACAGCGCACACCCTACCTAGCGCAAACTTACACCAACACGCCTACCCAGCGCCTCTACATCGCGCTCCTCGATGTCTCGCGTAGCGTGCGCGCCGAAGCCACCCGCGTCCTCTGGACCTCGCAAATCTTTCGCTTCGCCGTGCCGCCCGCGCTCGTGACTCAGTACCTGACGGATGTCGCTTCCGCCTGCCCCACCGCCACGACTCTCACGCGGGGGCTGCGCTACATCGAGTTCGACGCGCCCCTTGCCCGCCCCGCTGGACTGTTGCTGTGTCGCCACTGTGGCCGCTTCTCGCACTGGCAGCGGGCGCAGCACGCCGACGACACGGCCGCGATCTGCGACTTTGAAGATCGCGAGCAGGTGAGCGTTTTGGACGAGCTGGTGGCGCTGCGGCGCACGCTGGCGCGGTTTCGCGGCCTCAGATGCATTCGCACGGTGGTGGAGTGGGACTTCTTGCGCGAAGGCGTATTGTGCCGGGACCGGAGGTCGCTCAGGTCGGCGAAGTCGGTGATGGAGGACGGGGAGGCGGCGCAGCACGGCAACAGCGACAACATCAACGATGCAGACAACGACTTCGACGACACTGCTGCCGCCGCCGCGACCGACGGCGACGACGCTAACGACGACATCACCCACGAGCCGGTGCACTCGACAACGCTCTACTGGATCCTCCTCGCCGGCCACCTGACTCCGCTCCTTCTCTCGCACACCCTCCCCCAGCTGCACCTCACGCTGCGCTACACCTCCCTGTCGCCCGTCATCACCGTCTCGGCGCTTGCGTCGGCGCTGCTGGTCGTTGAGGAGGCGCTGCTATCACAGAGGCGCGTCAGACGGCTGCCGCCCAGGGGGCTGGTGGACTTGCTGGTCGATGAGGTGGCTTGGAAAAGGGATAGGGAAGCGTTGGTAGAGCAGGCGAGGCGTGGGCGTAAGGAGGGAGTGCTCGAGGTCGTGTTGACGAGACCAGCGGCGCGGGAGGTAAAACTGGGAAGGAAGTGATGTGGTGTGAGTACGTCATGTTGTGTTTGGTTTGGGGGCGGAGGGGCCGGCTGCGGAGAGGGTTGGAAGTGGGTGGTGACGCTCTTGTGCACTGCGTAACAGACGAATATCTAGAGTGGGTCTCGAATCACCTGAAGGTCGTCTGTCGTCCCAGCACGGTATGTCTCAGTATTAGAATTGGATGAGGGATGAGTGGGAATGCATAGTCGAGGTGCTATAAGTTTTCAAGGTAATGTATCCATTCGTTGGCGTTGAGCGCTTCCGTCCCTTGGCTTCAAATTTACAAGATAAGCCACCTGCACAGCCATGGGGTAACATCGCAGCTCACCAGCAGGCCTCCGGGGTTACAGCGGCCTACTCCATACATATCAACAAGCAGCAGCAGCAGCCTTGTTAGGTGGCATCCTCTTCTTCCCGCCCTTTGGTCGTTCTTCCACCAGCCAACCAGGAGCGAGCCTGATGTGCGCAGTCCGGGATCAGGCTGAGCGTCTCGACCGGTCCATCTTCACATGGTGCGGCTGAGTGCTAGGCTCTGTGGTGAAAGTACAGAAGGGCTGGACATCAACGTGGGAGACGTGCCTCTCCACACTACCTACCTGCCCATCACCTACCGTGCTTGTACGCACTATCTATTTGCCCACTAACACACGCTGTCTAACGGACATACGCTGTGACCTCCCCCAATCCTGGCTCTGACGCTCGACCACTGCGCTTTGCCGTCCGATACAATCAAACGCTTTGAAGGATGTCTCAACCTCGTCGAACACGCCAAGATTACACTATCGGAGTGATATGTGCGCTGGCAACAGAGAAGGCCGCTGTCGAGGTAATGCTGGACGAAGAGCATCCTTGTCTGGACAAAATCGAGGGCGATGACAATGACTACACTTTTGGCAGTATCGGGTTTCATAATATTGCCGTTGCTTGCCTTCCCGATGGCAAGACGGGCAACAACTCTGCTGCAACTGTGGCAAAGGACATGCTACGAAGCTTCCCGATCAAAATCGGTCTCATGGTCGGCATTGGTGGGGGCGTATGGAGCGAAGAGGTCGACGTCCGCCTTGGGGACGTCGTTGTTAGTCAGCCTGAAGGAAAGGATGGCGGCGTCGTGCAATGGGACTTTGGAAAGACGGAGCAGGGAGGCGTATTTCGGCGCACAGGCTCGCTGAATGGCCCACCGCGCGTGTTGTTGAATGCCTTACAAAATATCAAAACGAGGCATTTGAGGGCCCGCAACAAGCTCCCTGAGCATCTCTCGAAGATGGTTATGAACAACCCTCATATGGCCGAGAAGTTTGGGCACCAAGGTGCGGAGCACGATCTGCTATTCCGACCAAGCTACGGTCACAAGAGCGGCGAGACGTGCGCCGAGTGCGACGTCCACGAGCTAGTCGAGAGACTGCCTGCTAGGACGAGTTCAGATCCTGTGATACACTACGGCAAGATCGCCTCTGGAAATCAGGTTGTGAAGGACAGTGTCACTCGAGACGAAGTAGCAAAGAGAGAAGGCATCATCTGTTTCGAAATGGAGGCGGCCGGTCTGATGGACACATTTCCGTGTCTTGTTATAAGAGGCATCAGCGATTATGCAGACTCTCACAAAAACAAGAGATGGCAACCGTACGCCGCAGCGACTGCTGCTGCCTTTGCTAAGGAGCTTCTCGGCGTCATCAGCAAACAAGGAGTGGAGGAGCTCGAGCCAGCCAAGAAGCTCAAGCCGGTCAAAGAGCTCGAGCCGGCCAGTGAGTACACGATTTCTATCAAGCAATAGTCGTCATTTTGCTCGCTATGTCTTGTTTCTCTTTCACAGCGACATGATCTAGTTAACTCCTTTCTGTTGTAACTTCAATATATCCACACAAAGAAAACCCCCCTCTCATAGAGACCGAGAACTGTCGTTGCATAAATGTCACAGTACGTCACGCATCTAAGTACGAAACAGGGCTCACGGTCTTGGATAGGAGCTGGCAGGAAGAGATGGTTGGAATGGAATGATATCCCAGAATGACAGCGACATATTCTAAACCACACACATTTATCGAGATTTCTTCACAGAGATTAACACCTCGATCTTAGTGGATTGCTAACAGAGGTGCTTGTAGCAAGCAATGTGCATTGGCTGATGCCCCGAAATGTCAATACATTTTTCACTGGCCGAAAAGATCTGAGAGAAGAATTAAAGCAAAAACTATTACCCACTTCCGTTCAGTGTCCAGAAGCTATGCAACGAAGGTTCATCCTCATTGGCATTGGAGGTGCTGGGAAGAGCGAAGTCTGCTTGAAGTTTGCCGAGGATAACCGTGAAAGGTGCGTGGTAGACCTGACGTCCTAGGAGGACTGATAGCTGATATGGTTGATCAGATTCTGGGGCGTCTTCTGGATCGATGCTAGCAGCACAGAAAGCGCTAAGCGCGGTTTCGTCCGAGTTGCGGAGATGTGTGATGTGCAAGACAAGAGTGTCGATGGAGCACGAGATTGGCTTGCAAACACAAAGCACACCTGGCTTATCATCTTGGGCAACTGCGATGATCCTGACTTCGATTATAGCAGATACTTTCCGCCTGGGAATAGAGGAAGCATTCTCTTAACAACCCGAGTCCCGGAGTGCGCCATTCACGAAACTGTGGGACCCAAGAAAATTGAGAAGCTGGACGTCAGTGATGCAACGACACTCCTCTTAAAGGCTGCTGGAGTCGACAAAAGCATGTGGGAAGCAAAGCATGATGATGTGAAAAGAGTGATCGAGGTCTTAAGCCTACACGCGCTTGCAATCGTACAAGCTGGGGCTTATATTCGCAACCGCCTCTGCACCCTCAACGAGTATCCTGACTTGTTCCGGAATCAGCGTAAACGTCTCTTAAAATATCGCCCCAAGCAGGCAGCATCCACTTACGGCGATGTATATGCCACTTTTGAGGTCTCCGCAAAGGTATTGGAGACATCATCGGAACCTGAAGCGGCTTATGCGCTAGATCTGCTGAACATTCTTGCGTTTATGCATAATGAGGGTGTACCAGAGTCCGTTTTCACAGAGGCATGGGAATACAGCCAATACGTCAGTAACACTATTGACGAAAGATCAGAGGTGTGGAAACTCTCGGGTTGGCACGTTGCCCAGGCCTGTTCGCCAAGGTTCATGGCTCACGGGCTGTCGGACAAGATGGATATCATCCCTTTGCGCGAGGCGCGCAATCTACTCGCTTCTTATTCCATCATAACACTAAACAATGACGATGACATCTCAATGCATCCGTTAGCTCACGCCTGGGCAAAAGATCGAATGGAAGATGCGAGGCAGAGAAAGTCGTGGGCGATTACCGGATCGATTCTTGCTCTTGCAAATAGAGACGACGCGTCCTGGCGCGAGTACTCGAAACGCCTTCAGCCTCACGTCGAGGTTTGTGTCGATCTTCGTTTTAGCGATTGCTTTGAGATTCATCCTGTCTTTGACGTTGCTCAGATGTTCTTTGCTTTTGGCCGGCTACTATTACAAATGGGCAGCTATCGTAAAGCAGACTGCCTTGTTAGTGCAGCTTGCGAGGCAATGAGTCACGTTCCTGCGTCAAAATCGGCGAGCTTATTAGCAATGCAGAGTCTCCGCGCGATGTGTCTAAGTAATCTTGGGGGAAATCAAATAGCAATACAGCTGCTAAAAGAGGTAGTCTTCTTGATCGGGAAGACTACGCTACAACCCGAACGTCGAGTCTGGCTATCGTCGCAGGACGCGCTTGCAAGGGCCTATATAGGGAACGGGCAACACGGGCGAGCAATAGAGCTACTAGAAGAGGTAGTCGGGATCCGGAAGACTACGCTACAACCCGAACATCCATGGCGCCTAATGTCGCAGCACACGCTTGCAAGGGCCTATATAGGGAACGGGCAACACGGGCGAGCAATAGAGCTACTAGAAGAGGTAGTCGGGATCCAAAAGACTACGCTACAACCCGAACATCCAACCCGGCTAACGTCGCAGCACAACCTTGCAATGGCCTATATGGAGAACGGGCAACACGAGAGAGCGATAGAGCTACTAGAAGAGGTAGTTAAGATCCGGAAGACTACGCTACCACCCGAACATCTGTACCGCGTACGGTCGGAAAAGTTACTCGCGTATTGCCTCGAAAATTCGAGTCTGGCCCCAAGAACATGACGGAACCAAGAAGACGGCTGCATACATGCGCAGCAGGCGATATCGGTCGGCCAAAAAGCAAATGCGAACAAGCGTCAGCAACACAATGGAGACGCTACAGGACAGGAGCATGGAAGTACGAAGCGGCCGAGGAGATGACCCGATGAGTCCTGAATGGGCAGTTCAACGCGTCGAGGAAGTTGCGACTCATATACGCCGATGAGCATGAGCATGCACCACTTCGCTTTACTAGGGAAGCTTCGTTTCAGCGATTGGACCCGGGCCTTGCACGATAGCACAACCATTTCTCCCTCCCGGCGATAAAGAGCTTCACTTGGGCCAGCGCCACTTCATTTGTGCATCCCACTTCCCCCGCTCCAGTGACGAGTCTGGCAGCCTACAGCGCTGCGGTGAGGCCCGTGTACGTCGGGGGTGAACGATGTTCGCAATCGCGAATCTATAGAGGGGAAGCCTGGGGAGTCGGCGATACAGCTTAGGCAGCCCAGACACGTACTGCAGCGAATTCCTTCTCGCCGACGAGCGGCGGCGCAGTAGCGGAGAGCGCCCTCGTTCTGCTCGTTCTCGGAATCAGCACGTGGCTTTCTTTTCTCTTCGTAATGTCTGTGTGTGAGGTCCTTGTTACGGAGGCACCTTGCTTCCGACGGACTGCGAAATAGGTGTTGTAGCAACGGAGAAGAGATGTTCTGTTGGGGGATTCATGGTAGTTTCAGGCTTGGAGGAGGCAGACGAGGCGGACATGGGAAAGTTCAGGCTTGGAGGAGGCAGACGAGGCGGACATGGGAAAGAGTCTCGCTTGTGTATGCGTTGTTACGGCCTGTCAGAGATCTCACTGCTTGCCACGTTTCGTACTCTGAGAACGGCATGGTGCGTCATGTTGTCAGCTTTTCGACTTTGTTTCATGTCGCGACAGGGTTCTAGTCCGAAGACCGAGCTCGTTGATTTTCGTTGTGCCTACGGCTACGTAGAACTCTATCTCTCAATCTCAGCAAGAGCGGTGCTTCGAAGAGTCGCAGACAGTGTGCGCACTGCAGAGACGGCAGTCTGGATGCTGCATTCGTTATGCGCAGAGTGTAGCAAGATGGCTTTCTGGCTCTGCAAAGGGGCAAGGTTTGAGAGATTGCTCGTGCGTCAGACGCCGGAGATGCACAAAGTGACCTCTACTGCTGCTGCTCAATTCACACGGTCCCTGTGCCTTTGAGCCTTTCTGTAAGGTCGGTGGCATCAAATCGTAGGCACTGGCCTGGATAGCAAGCTGGGGTGAGGTTTCGCGGCTTGTTCATTTCTTTTGTTTCTTCTTGGGCGGCCCATCCTCTGCCTTGTTCTTGCTTTTGTCCTTGTCCTTGCCTTTGCTGGTGACAAGACTCCGGATGTCGATCGGCGCCTCGTCGTCGCTGCCACCCTCTGCATCGTCGTCTTCGAAGTCGGCTTCGGACATTTCGTCGTCGGCGTTCTCTTGTGCTTCAGCTATTTGTGATTAGCTCGAATTCTTCAAGTCTACGCATGTGTCAAATCAGAGAAGAGGTTCTGACTCACTGAAGTACTTGAGAGCGCCCGGCCACAGATCGTCTCCGATGCTTATGGCCAACTCGTCGCCAGTAGGCATGACTTCGGCGTTCTGATCGTCAAAAGCGTCGTCACTTATGTCGACCTCTGGACTTGCGGCCTTCTCCTCCCCTTCCTTACGCTTGTTCCGCCTACTCTCCTTCTCCTTCTCTGCTTTCGCCGACTCTTCTGCGCTGACCCATCTCCGTGCCGTGACGAATCCAAACCACGCGAAGAAGCTCGGACTCTGATCCGAGGCTACCTTCTTGGCCAGTGCCTCATACTCTGGCAGCTTCACAGCGCGCATGTCGCCGGCTTTCTGTCTCGCCTCCCACAGCCGCACCGCGGCATCCGTGAGGCCCATCGTCAAGTCCTTTCCCTTCTTCCAGTGTATCTTCACCGGCTCCGACACCAGTCCCGTCCAGCCATCTGCCGCTCTCCGATACCAGAACTTCTTTTCCAGCACCTGATCCGTGAACCAATCGTTCTCCGCAAACTCGAAGGTGATACACACGCTGCGTGGATTGCCTGCTTCCTCAGAGATCCTCTCGGGTCCGAGGGGGACTTCGAAGCGTGTGACGTTCAAGCCGATCAGGCATTCGGCGAGAAGCTGCGAGTCTGACGGCTGAATGTACTGGTCGATGTCGACAGGCGCTTGCTCGAAGACGAGCGGCCAGAAGTGCGAGATCCTTGCGATTGCGGCTTGGCGTTTTGCGTAAACGGGAGCGGAGAGGATGTACTGCTTGCGCACTGAGTTGCATTAGCTCTTGAGGATAAAGTAGGGCAACGCGAATGGGTGCTTGAGGCAAGGCGTACTGATCTCGGTGTCGATTTGCTCGAACTCATCTTCAATTTGGGCGAGATCCTCGTAGGAGACGGGACTCGTTTCCTCTTCCATATTGATGGTCGATGTGGATTGTAAAGCAGGTGTGTGGTGCAGCAGCAGAGTCGTCTCCTGGTGTTTGGTGCGAGTGAGTCCGATAGATGTAAATTCTTCGAGGTCGAGGTCCACTCGAAACGAGAGCAGGGTCCAAGCTTAAGCTCTCCGTCTCATCCCAATGGAAAACAGAGCCAAAAGAGTGGCGCGAACGTACCTTTCTCTTTACTGCACAGGTCTTTTTGTTCTACTGAGTTGTGCCGCATATCACTCTGTCCGTTGCATATTCCATTGCTGCATGCTTTCCATGTTGACTCCTGCTTCTGCTGCTGCTCCTAGCTTCACTACCACCGTCCGTAAAAACATGGCCAAGTCGTAGTGTGCCGAAATTCTTTCGTTCTGTGTTGCTCCTTGCTACGTGGAGCTGAACAACGATGCATATCTCTCGTAGTGGCTGTAGTTCGACTCACTGCCGTGGCGCGAGTCAAAGAGGCGGATCTTAAAGCAAGACTTTGGGGTCCCGTTCCATTCAGTTTGCTTCACTAGAATTCCAGCGACAGACTTGGAAATATGAGAGTGTGATTGCTCATCTTTGACATTTATATTTTCTCTCTCATCTCTGCTACCATAACAACTACCTCAGCAATGGGCGGCCTCGTATTCTCTCAGCCAGGCAGCGATGGCGAGCCAGCGCTCAAGACGCCGCGGATGTCACCCGAAGTCTACCGAAAGCTCAAAGCTAAATACCTAAAGCTCTTCGAAGCAATATACGCCATAGTCATCGTCGCCCCCGAAGCGGTCGGCAAAACCGACTACGGAGATGTCGACTTCCTGGTCGAGGGTCCTCGTTCCGACCAACGTCCGGCGGAGACCGCGGAAGGTCTAGGTGCCAAGCGTTTCTTCCATAACAGTGAAAGCGTTAGTTTTGCTGTCCCTCTGCCTAGCGAACAGAACATTGTTGGCAACGCAGAAAAAGCATACGCTCAAATCGATGTCCGCATCTGCCAACCAGGTACCATCAGATGGCAGTGCTTTTTGCAATCCTACGGCGACTTGTGGCAGATCCTCGGCGTCGTGAATAGACATGTCGGCCTCACGGCCAATGATCGCGGGCTACACGTCCGTCTGGCGGAACTAGAGAGTACAGACTGGAGGGGCAGTCTGGTCTTCCTCACTGACGATCCCACAGCAACAATGGCCTTCTTAGGACTGGACGCAGTAGCTTACGAGACGGGGTTCAAGACAGAAGAGGAAGCCTTCGCCTGGATCCGCAGTAGCCGCTTCTTCAGCAAGGCAGTGTTTGAGCAGAGGCAGGAGAAGAGCGATGATAGACGGCGTGTCAAAACCCGTGGTATGTACCGCCGCTTTGTCGAGGAATTTATCCCTTGTCAGCCCGGAGTCGACAGCTCGGAACTAGTCATGTCCAGAGGAGAAGTGCTCTCCGCAGCCCTGACCACCTTCTCCAAACAAGAGGAATACAAGCGCATGACAGATACGTATCGCGCCGCCTTGGCAGAAAAAACACTGTTCGAAAAGATCGCTTACACAATCCCCCTCACGGACGACAAGCTCAACCTCGTACTCCGCGGCATGAAGCGGTGGGTCTTCTTTGATCACGGGCGCCCCTGCCTCCGCAACGAAGCAGAGTTGGATGACAACAAGCAGCCAGTCTGGTCACAAGCGCTCTCCCCCGACGGCGAAGATGAAGTCCTACGGTGGGTGAAGGACAACTGGCTCGAAGTCAAGAGCAGAGAACAGGGCCGAGTCAACAAGGCCAAATCCGCGCGGAAAAGGGAGAGGGAGAATCAGGAGCGAGCGGACAGGGAACGAAAGGAGAAGAAGGGGAGGAGCCGGGATGAAGAGGACGAAGAGCGTGTCATGCCGTGGAACAGGACTGTGACGAGCCAGTGCGGATGATGTCGACGTCTGACACGGCTCCCATAACTTTACGATATCTCGAATCAAGCACGTCAACCCCATCTTACCTCTCTCCACCTACGGTGGGAAATGGAAGATCCCCTTGGTCCATTGAGTATTCTCCAGTACCGCACATGGTTCACCTTCCACACAGAACCAGCACCAAATCAGTCCAGCCCTTCCTTCCCAGCTCCAAGACACGAACACGCGTTGCTTTCACAACCACAGACCACAGGGAGAAGGCTCTCATAGAAACGACTACCACATCCCATCTACCGCCAGGAACCACAATCGATGTCCGGGAGCACCCCGACCCCACCTTCCACCCCCAGTCCTCAAAGCCAACGTACACCACCACACGCAAACTCCGCACCGCAATCCCTCTGCCCCGAGCAGCTCCCACTACGGTTCGGGTGTTTGCATCGCTGAGATTCGGTCGCGCCTCAGATCAGAGGGAGAGAGAGTACGAGCGTAGGAAAGACAGGCAGAGAGTCAGGTCGAGGAGTCAGAAAAGAGAATTCGCACAGCTTCTCCACAAGACTCGTGCACTGCTAGGAGCCCCTCCCTCCCTTCCCCCCC